>VUQI01029706.1:0-15479 GCA_015106735.1 Paratilapia polleni | reverse complement strand
AGACAGGACAAAAGATACACTATGAGAGAGAGGCAGAGTTTAATAATAACTAATGATTAAATGCAAAGTCGTGTATAAACACATGGAGAGTGAATAGAGGTGAGTGAAGAAGAAATGCTCAGTGCATCATGGGAAGCCCCCAGCAGCCTAGGCTTATTGCAGCTTAACTAAGGGATGGTTCAGGGTCACCTGATCCAGCCCTAACTATAAGCTTTATAGCTTTACAGAAATTTATTACAGTGTTGAGTCCAACTAAACATTTGTGCCAAACTGAATGAAAAAACAATTTCTTTAAATATTTATTAAGCTGCTAATAAATTCTCAGTTCATCAATCGTTATATTTACCATGTGATTAAATGGTTACAAAAACCAAGTGTCCAAGAGCCAAAGATATTCAGTGTACTGTCAAGTACAGCAAAGAAAAGCATTAGGGTCTTATGTCTAATGAGCAGGAATTAGTAGTGGGTATTTTTCTTTAATTATTTGACAAGATAAACATAGCTGGCCACTGATTTTTCTATGTATCAACTGATTGCCTTATTAAGCCCCTACGGAGCCCTGCAAATGTACTTTAGGGCCACTGCTGTGCCCCATTGCACATGTCAGTGTCATTATGTCCCTACTTACCAGGCACTCTGGAGGTTAAATGAACTAATTTAGAACATAAATTGACAGCTGAAATCAAAATCAGTTAATTGTTGGGTTGTTTATTAAAGGTTCATATAGAATACATTACATTAGAAGGGTGACTGTTGGCAGGAGCTGCTCCAGATAATTTTTTTCTTAGCTGGACACATGCACACTGAAATTTCTGCCAAAATTCAAACCCGATTCCCATTTACCGCTAAAGTATAACCATTCAACAACCAACCTGAATAATGGTCTGCTGGGGAAGCTACGTGCTTTCAGCTTAATGCAGGGTCCAGGTCTCCAGTCTTTGCTGTTGCTGGCTAAGGGGACATCAAGTGGTGTGCCAGGAAGAGGTGCTAGGATAAACCTAACCTTAGCCAATGGACTCTCCAATTTTGCTTGCCAAAAGTTTCAGCCGTCCTTGCACTAACTGTGTCATTCATTGGCTGCCTGTCAACATCAATGACAAGATGCCAGAATCACAGACTGCAGAATGTATGGAAGAAAAATATATGATTGCCACGCATCACTAAGCAATTTCTGAACCTTAAAAAAATTCTCAGGTACTCATTCTCAAACAAATCAGCAATTTGGGTTTTTATAACTTAACATTTATATACAGTCATGTGAAAAAGAAAGATTTTACAGGACTCAATGCAATCTGTGCACAGTCCTCTATGCAGACTCAGTTAGCATGTTAAATGTTAAAGTTCATGAAAGCACAATTAGAGAAAGACTGAACAAGTATGACTTGTTTGGAAGCGTTGCAGGAGAAAGCCTCTTCTCTCTAAAAGAACATGGCAGCACGGCTTAGGTTTGCAAAGTTGCATCTGAACAAATCACAAGACCTCTGGAACAATGTGCTTTGGACAGACAAGACCAAAGTGGAGATGTCTGACCATAATGCACAGCATCATGTTTGGAGAAAACAGAACATATCAGCACAACAGGACAATGATCCCAAGCACAGCAGCAAATCTCCAACCGAATGGCTGGAAAAGAAAAGACTCAAGGTGCTGCAATGACCCAGTAAGAGTCCAGACCTCAACCTGACTGAAATGCTGTGGTGGGACCTTAAAGCTGTGTCCACACTGGAAGCAGTTCGCAGTCACTTAGCAACCGGAGACCATAGAAAGTGAATGATATTTGGTGACTTAAAGCGACTATGGGCAAAAAATAAATAAAAAAAATAAAATGCTGGTGACACAAAGTGGGTGGTTCCCGAGATAAACCTTTCTCAGCCTCGAGGCGAGCGATTGAAGCTACTACCAATGAGAGCGCAGGATACTGTTGATTGACATATGACCTGGTAGTAAATACATTAGAGTACTACCTAGGCAACTGGAGCCTGGAATGTCCGGCAGCGTCCAACTGTCAGCTTCAAAGTGATGCACAACGAGCAAATCGCTTCCAGCTTAAGAGAGCTGTGCATAAAGGAGTGTAAAGGAGAGTGGGCCAAAATTCCTAATAGAACGAGGAATACAAAGAGACATTTATAACATATGTATACATGTCATGGTATAAAGCATGCACACGCAATCATGTGTATATATAACAACAATTAGAACAAGGCTACAAACAAACAAGGCTGCAGTTGTTTCCCGTGTTCACAGATATCTAGTTATATATATCTGGCATGCTGATGTCTACTGTAGACGTGATCGTCACCGTGAATCCAGGTCGTTTCCGCTACAACCTCGGCGAAAGCAACGTCAACAAAGTGGTAAACCTGGGAGGACTCAGTCCTCTATGTTATGTCCCCAGGACAGCTGTTTTACACCTTGTAATGACTAATCTTTAGACCACATGTGAACACGGGGAACCACCAACTAGAAATGAAAACAAATAAAAGGTTAATAGGAGGTTGCACACATGGTTTATTAATAAGCCACTTCAAATAATAAAGTTTTAAGTCCTGGTTAAAATGATGTAACAGTTTTAGCTGATCTCAGGTGTTCGGTAAGTTTGTTCCACAGGTGAGGACCATAAAAACTAAAAGCTGCTTCACTTCGTTTTGTTCTAATTCTGGGAAACCACAGAAGGCCTGTTCCTGTTCACCTGACAGTTCTGGATGTTTTGTAAGGCACAAGTAGATTTGAAATGTAACTCGGTCGAACACTTGTGCTGATTATAGATTTTAAAAAAGTTTTGAATCATACCACTCCACAGAATAAAACATTTACAGTCACAACTAGACTGCATTTTGTTAGCTGTATTACCTCGTGGCTGAATCTTGTACTTCAGTGCTGCTGCCATATTGTTACTAGGCAGCCAGTTCATCTAATGTGTTTGAGAGCCATGCAGAATTTAAATGATTGCAACTTGCTGATTCTTCATTCAATTTTCAACTGGTTTGTTTTAGTATTTTAATCTGAGGGAAAGTTCAAATTGTTGACTAATTTGACCAAACTGACAAAGACTAACACTGAAGATTTTTCCACTGTATTTTAATTTTGTTCGTTTTGTAAGTACACAAGCTAGCCTGCGTTTGTTTTTTATTTTAGGTCGAGTTTTCTTCCTCCTCGTATTAATTATTTTACAAAACTGCCTTCCAGTACTTCTGTGATGAGATAATGCAGGCTTATGTTTCCTGTGTGTTAGTTACTTAAGAAGACTTGCTGCCATATGATAAAAGTCGTCTTTCCAAAAATGTAGCTGAAAGACAGAGTCACCTCAGAGCTGCTTATAAAGTTAATGTAGCTGATAAAAAATCCGCTTAAAGAAATGATATAAAGTAAACCTGCAGCTTCTGAGTCCCCGTCTGACAGCTGTGTAAATTTACCCCTTTACTAATCCAGCCTGCAGTCTTAATCGGCAAATCGTGTGAGTTACAGGACTGCACATTAATAAAGAATTAGAAGCATTTACAGGTACTTAAAAAAATCAATTTATTAAAATGCTAGTTGCACACTGTGTCTGTGTTCCCCCTCTGGCTGTATATATTCGTTTCCATAAACCTTCCTCTTATTTACAAAATTGCATTTTTAAAAACTGTCTTTCCTTTCGTAGCAAACCCTGTGGAAACAAGTGGAGAAATGCCTTGTCTGTGTTAGTCAGATTATGTCAGCAGTGGAGGCTGAGCTTCAGCTCCCTTCTGTGTGAGCTGGCCGGCCGGTTCGTGCGCACATGCTCAGTGAGGTTATTTGTGCGCACGGAAGCTTTAAGAGCGCAGCGGCTGGAGGCAGAGAGCAGCAGAGAGCGCAGAGAGAAATACAGGCGCACCCGGAGGAGGAGAGCGCGGAGCTGCTGCGGACGATCAGCTACCAGATGAGCCATCACTGACAGCCGCAGACCCGGCTCTGCGCTGGGCACCCGGAGCGAGGCGCATGAATTTGTGCCACACGGCTCTACTCACAAATTCTTCTCCATAGACACTTTTTTCTCATTTTGTTTTCTCATTAATTCATTGCCATCATGGTACTGGGCAAAGTGAGGGCCTTGGCGATCTACTTTGACAGTTTGAATGAGAACAACCTGCCAGTGTTCTCCGGGGGAGACCTGGTGTCGGGGAGGGTTGTTGTGGAGGTCACCGGGGATGTGCGGGTCAAGAGACTGGACATAAACGCGAAAGGAGTCGCCAAGGTCCGGTGGACAGAGTCGAGAAACGCTGGAGCCAACACGGCTTACACTCAGAACTACACCGAGGAGGTGGAGTACTTACACCATTACGACACCTTGATAGGAGAGGAGAGAGGTAAGTAGTTGCTCCATCTTCTTCTTGATGTTGTTGCATTGTGTAAAGTGATGCGGAGCAGCTGATCACTGCAAACTTTTGACAGAGGCTCATTACAAAACTTTATTAATACAGAAGGCGCAGTCATGTGTCAGAGCCCCAAAACATCCAGACCATCAGCACAGTGGTACTGATGCAACAGCTGATTGTAGATGCGATCCATCCTCACTTCAAATAAGCGCACGAATTATTAAAGCAAACTGTTTCATACGCGCACACGAAGGCTTCTGAGCAGCAGGGATGGGGGGGTTTGTTATTTTATATGTGGACAGTCTGGATGTTGACATCACTGCGAGGAGGGAAACAAAGTTGGAATCCTTGTATGGAAACACTTCGAGAAAAAGAAGAAAATCGAAAGCAGTCGATGGCGCTTCATATTTTACAGCAACATTTTCGCTTAACTGATGGAAAATGGACATTTTTACTGATGACATCCTGAAGTAGGCTAGCGCAGGCAACTCCCTTTGTTAGAAGCGGTTCAAACCTGTTCAGAAACTGCCAGCAAGAGAGGGAGGGGGGAGGGAGGACCAGGCTGACTCTCACTGTGTTTGTGTGTGTGTGTGTGCTGTAATTTCTCAGCTTCTGCTCAAGCCTCCTAACACTTCCCAGTGTTGTATTTTTTAAACCTGGTGCAAACGAGTGAAGAGACAACTGGAGGAAAACATGATTTAAATAAAAGCAGCCTGGTGGGGATGAGTTACAGCTTCTCAGCATCATGCAGCATGTAGGTCAAACTATCAGCTATAAACTGCCTGTTCAGCAGATCATTTGAATTATTGGAGGCAGTGGAGGATGAATAATTTCAAACACTGAAATCAGGCAGCCTGCAGGAGACCTCATCCTGCAGCAACTTGTTTCTGCAGACAACTTCTTTTGCCTGCAGTCTGGCCACGCACAGCACGTCCTGTTTGTTTATTCAAGGATGGATGGGTGACAGGTGAAAGGTCAATAAGACAAGACCGTTTCACAGTTCCATCACTTTCAGGATAGGCTCCCTAAATCTTTAGCCTTAAAAAAGTGCTGTGTCCAGCTGGTGGCTCTTTCTGGAGATTTTCAAGGAATCCCACAAGTTTCCAGCAAATGTACTTTGGCTCTTTCGTATGAAACTGAAAATCTTCAAATTCACACTGAAGCAGCGTTGATAACTTGGTCTGGCAGGTCTGTCCTTTGTTATCTTCACTATTAATTGATTAATCGTTTAGTTGATAAAACAGAAAAACTCTCTTCCAAACATCCTGGAGGTCAAAACCACCTCCTCACAGGTCTCACTTTGTCCAAACAGACATTCAAAACTCAAAAACAAATCACAGTACAGCAGCGTGAGAGCAAGAAAAGCAACAAATTCTTAGATGTCTGAGCGAATATCAAAAGATTGGTAGTTTTTAAAGTGATGTAAATGATTATGTGATCATTAGTTTCACCAGGTGATTAACTGACTAATCATTGTAGCTATAGCTTGATACATTTCTGTAGGTCAGCCAGTATTTTCTGAACCAAAGCAAGTATTTGATTAACTGATTACTCAACAGACAGAAAATGAATCCTCGTTTTAGTAGCTGATCGATCGTTTCACTGATTTTTTTCTTTGGTAAATGTGACAGTGAATTGAATACTGTCAGGTTTTGGCAGACCAGCTGATGAACACTGATGAAAATAATCTGACTGCAGTGTAGGATATTCCACATACTCATATCTGCCTTTAAAAAAGCTGAATATATTATTGTCTGGATTCATGTTTTGCTCTGTTTAATCTCAGAAAACAATGAGTAATAGCTGTCACAGTTTACATCAGCAGAACCCAGAGATATTCAGCTTCTGCTGATCTAAAACACGGTAAAGCAGCAAACAAATTTTATAAGCTGACTCTACAGATGTATCGTCCTTTTTGCCTGGTCAAAGTACTTTAAGTATTATTACAGCGCAGGTATAATTGCAGTTAAAATAACATTTGACCCTCTGAAAAATGTCTGAAAACTAAAGTCTCTCTGTCTGATTTGATAGAGAGCTTCTTTATGGAACTGGGTGTTATCTTCTTTCTCTAGAGTGGAATCTGTGTTTAAAGAAAAAAGTATGACGATGAGTGTGAGTTTGAACTGGAGTTTTTATTTTATATCACTCTTAGAATAAAAGTGCACGAATGTAGAAGTTGTTTTTTCCGTCATCAGCTGTGTGATTTAAGGGTTTGCGTGAGAGCTGCGGGTCTACCTGGAGCTCGCTGTCACTGTGCGTGCAACACCCTTCCTCTCTGCCCCCCTTCTCCCCCCCTCATGCCACACACCACATGGCTGGGCTAATTGTGGGCAGAGGCTTGCCGGGGCTGAACCAATCAGAGCGAGGCCTGAAAATTCATGTCACATCGTCCTCCAATGGGAGACCGACTTGTAATGCGTGCGTTGGAGTTTCCAGCTGAAGGAAGCTGCTCAGTCTGGTTCATACCGGTCTACTCCTGCTTGCTCTGTGTTGCCGGTGACTTGACGGGGGCGCACGCTCATACGCGCACGGACACACACACACACACACACATACAGAAGCCGTTGATGACAGTTCTCAGGCCAAACAGACAGACACAAACAGCAGAGATGTAGAATGAAACCGAGCTGAGGTGGCAGGAAGCTGAAGTTCAGCGGGTTCGACTGGAGACATTTACAGAGAATTTAACATACAGACAATAACAGAAGAAATGAGGAAGTGAATAGAGGTCACGGTTCTTCTCCCACAGGGTGTGTTACTTCAGCAACTCTTTACTACCACTTTAACACAGCAGATAAAGTGCATTTTCTTGTCGTATTCAGGGAAAAGAACTACTCCTTGAAATGAAATTCTGACTTTTTGGGGCAGTTTTTTACAGCCACCTTTTTAAATAAAATGCTGAAGCAGCTGAAGTCGTTTTCCCCAAATGAAATCTAGTCAGAAATGGGTAAAATCCTGATTTAAATATCTAGAATTTTCTCATCATAGAGAGACGTCTGTGAATGAAAACCACCAGTCTGTCCCGTGTGAGATGCAGCTGACAAACAGCCAGTTAATTGTTTAGGGCATAACATGTCAAGACATCCTGAAGATTGTCCAAAGTGGCGTCCTCAGTTATCTTGTTTTGTCTGACCAACAAAGCCAAAGATGTGTACTTTGGAGAGGATTGTTAGTTTGAAGGGCTGAAGACAGCAGACAGCACAGTTTAATATCCCACAAGAGAAAGAGAAGCAGCACATCCGGAATATCTGGGAGCTACAAACAGAGAATGTGCATTTTTGCTTTAAAAAAAAACATCGTTTATGGTCTTTTTTCCACCTCTGGTTGTTGGATTTTATCCCTCAAACTTTTTCCCCTCCTGATCAAATGACTGTGTGTGTGTGTGTGTGTTTAATAATCCCTGTGAGGTGAAGTGGAGTCCATTGTGTAATACAGCTACGTGACATTATGCATCCACAGTTTGTGTTGAAAGGGTGGAGGCTAGGTGCAGTGTGCAGGTGTATTCAGAAACATGTTTGTCTTTCAGATGAGGACTGTCCAGAGGAAGGCCTGACTGTCCTGCACCCCGGCTTACACGAGTTTGCTTTCAGCTTCAACCTGCCTCAGATGTGAGTAGATGTACATGAGAATTTAATCATTTACGCTGTTGTTTAGTCCACTGCATTTCACTCTACTTTCATGACAGCTGACGTTTTACAATATTACAATCCTGAGAAGAAAAATTTCTTTAAATAGAAAACATCAAAAATTAAGCTAATGTTTAGAACTTTTGTCCTTCTACAATAAAACAGTCTTTAGTTGTGGCCTTTTGTCATATTTCAGAGAACTACAAGTTGCTAGTTACTCCACCAAGAGACATTTCCATTACAGCTTTATTTAAACAGCTAATCACCTGATTTTAGCACATTTACACAAAAACTGGTTTGTAAACACACCCAAAATGAAAAAAGTTACAAAAATCTCAAAGAGTTGATGTATCAATAAAGACAAATGTGATAAAAAGCCTGTTGTATAACATGAGGTGTATGACTTACAGATCAGCCATCCAGTGAAGAATCAAATGCACACATTAATACTAAAACTAACAAAATGTTGTCTGCTTTCTGTTTTATTGTTTAAGCTTCCACTGGAGCTCTTTTACACAGAGAAAAACATGTTTTTGTCACGCACTGCTCACTATTTTGCTCCCATAACATCCAAAATTTACATTTAGCTGTTTGCTTTACTGCACCATCTCTACTGGACATTTTTGCATATTAGTGCCTCCATAATGTGGAAGACATTATGCCTGATTTGCATCTTAAAACATAAATAAAAAAAGTTGTAATACCAGAAAAGCTGTCATGGTGGTATCCATTAGCTACCATTTTTACTGGTAGACTGTTATGTGGGACGGTACAAAGAGTCTTTTCTCAGTCAGAAATCAGTCTCCACTTCAGTAGAACCTGCATACACCAAACGGCGGTGTCTCCACTTAATGATGTCAGCTCATAAAAAAGGAAAAAAAAAAGATGTTATCTTACACAGACTCCACAGGTAGTGCCACCAACTGTTCAGCTTCTAATATTCACATAACAGTAGTGAATGGAGAGATGCATTACTTCGGTTAACAAATGATCATCGTCGTGTTGGAAAAACTGTCCATTGGCTGACTGATTTGATCACAACAAACATACAAAACAAAAATACCCAGTCAGAAAAAAGAACTGCACTCAGCGTGGAAAACAAAAGTGACAATCTAGAATATTCTGTTATTCAGATATTTCACTCAGTTACATTTCTTTAATGGCTGCTTAAACATTTTTATTATTTTTTCATATACAGAGTAAACCCTGGACTCATTGTTGAAATAGTAAATGTATAACTAGTATGTGTGGAAAAATAAATTAAGAAAAAAGTGGAGTGGGTATAAATAAATAAATAGGGGTATAAGGTACACTATCAGTTTATAGACACTTCTTACTGGTTACTTATGAGATAAAGATTTTGCTTACAAATATGTACCAGTTTACTGACCTGCTCTTATCTTCTATCAAGTACCTGTGTATGTAGCTGAGGCTCCTTGGTGTGTTTCAGATCTCAGTTTTTGGCTAATTTTACCAAAGTCACAGCTGCCCTCTGTGCTTCTCACATGGTTTCGTTTAAATAACTGCTTCAAGGCCCAGACAGGTACAATTATCCGTTATTTTGCAGATTAAACAAAGATTAGAGAGAGATTTGTGTACCAGGACCCTGAGATTTATCTTGTGACCCTTTGGAGGGGTGTGACCCCCAGGTTGTGATCGTAAACTTGCTAACTGTTCTTATAAAAATATAAATGTGTTATACAAATTAGGTATGAGAAAAAGTCGTACTTTTGACGCTTCAGTTATATTTTGCTGATACTTGAGCTCCAGGACTTGGACTTGTACTGGTTCTCTTTCTGAAGGAGAGGATGTTGAACTTGCACACAGAACATAACCACGGACCACCCACACCTTTTAATCTCCTTCCCTTCCCATCTTTTTTTTTTTTTTCCTCTGTCAGGGCTCTGGCCACTTCCTTTGAAGGGAAGCACGGCAGTGTGAGGTACTGGGTGAAAGCTGAACTGCACCGTCCATGGCTGCTCCCTGTCAAAGTGAAGAAGGAGTTCATTGTGTTTGAACACATCGACATCAACACCCCGCTGCTGCTGGTGAGCACGTCCCCTCTACAGGAACACTTCAGACCCGGACGACTCCCAGCGTGCAGCAGCCGGCCAGCTTAGCTTAGCATTCAGACTGGAAAGACTACTAACAGCTCCACAAGTAACATGTGATTTATCTACACAAACAAAAAGACAAATAGACATCTTTACTATAATATTTTATATTTACATATTATTTAAAATAGCACTAATTCTATTCTAAATAACAAGAGAATTTGTATACACACAATGTTTCAAGGTGTATTTACAGGAATATATTTACATAAACACTGAATCAGCTGGTGGTAAAAGTTACAAAATAATGTTAAATAATTAAGTAATAAGGAGACAACAAGAATATAAAAGCATTACTGTATGGAAAAAGATTTATTAACAAAAATCATTTACAGATGCAAGTTAAAGGTGGTGGCTGTTCACTGTTCCCATCTCTTTATAGCCTTAAAATAAATATACATTATAAATGTGTGAAACTGGCTCTGTATTGATGAACAATGTAAAATTCTTGTTCCCACATTTATTAGTGATAAGAAGAGAAAATCATCAAAATGAACTGATACAGTTACACTGTGCAGATAACTTACTGAGTTCTTTACTTATTCTTACTTTTAGTTCTTCTTCCACCACTGCAATGTTCTTATGTTGAAGCAAGTTTGTCTGAAAATGTCAGACTGCTCCTTTAAAAGGCTGGGAGTAGATGTGATTTCTTTCCAGTATTTTGCCAGCGGTTAAAAGAGATAATATGTGTGCACAGGCCCCTCAGGCTGGAACAAAGGAGAAGACGCTGTGCTGCTGGTTCTGTGCTTCAGGCCCCATCTCCCTCAGTGCCAAAATAGAGCGAAAGGGCTACACACCAGGTAAGCCACACGTCTTCTCATTTCCCCCAGGTCTTCTTCCCTACTTCTCTTCTACTTTTGAGATTTCACTCTTGTCGCTTCTCTCTCAGTCTGACAGTCTGATCTCTTCTCTCCTCTTTCCAAGGTGAGTCAATCCAAATCTTTGCCGAAGTGGAGAACTGTTCATCCCGTGTTGTGGTTCCCAAGGCTGCGCTGTACCAGACCCAGACTTTCTTCGCTAAGGGCAAGGGCAAGGAGATCCAGCAGCTGGTGGCCAATGTACGAGGAGATCCTCTTCCACAAGGGAAGAGCCAGAGCTGGGAGGGAAAACTGCTCAAAATCCCTCCTGTGTCCCCCTCCATCCTGGACTGTCCCATCATCAAAGTGGAGTATGCCCTTGTGGTGAGTTCAGATGTTTCTACATATGTTGCATAAAAACTGAAACCAACTCTCCATTTGCTGATTTTATTCAGGGACACTGATAGGAGCATAAAACAAGCAACTCAGAGTACATGTTCAGGAGATTTGCAATGTTACTTTAGTCTAATGCAATTAGATATTCCATTGAAAGTCAGCTGGATAAATTACTTGGACTTGAACATACTTAAAATCCCTTCATAAGCAATGAAAAACACCTTCGTACAATAACACAAAAACAATTAAAAACTGCTATTGACATCTGATTAACTTAGTTAAGTTACTACAGCTTGATAGTAATTAATAATATAATAATCTAATAAAAAAATCTAATAATTGTACCTACAAATACAAATAATTGCTCTGCATACTAATAACCTGCTTGTTAATTAATGATAACATGCTAATATTCCACAGCTAATTATCTGCTAATAACATACTACTACTAAGTTTTACACTGACAGCTTAATAACATCATGCCAACAACATGGTCATAATGTGGTAATAACATAATAATAATAGTGCACTAAAAACTACTAAGTACATACTACTAACCTGCCAAAAACACACTAATAACCTAATAACCAGTAAAAACTCAGTTTTATACATAATGTGGCAGAAGTTTAAGATACATAAAATACTATTAACACACTAACACTACCATAAGTAACTCACTGATAACCTGCCAATACCAGTGTAAAAACTACTAACAGACTGGTAGCCCATTAGCCCAACAGCTCATTGCTGATAACCGACTACAAACTATTAATGGTGTAAAATTACCAGACTAAAAGCTTCTAATGACCTGCTATAACCTGCTACTAACATCACATGATGAACTACTGATAAACACTGATAATCTGCTGATAACCTGCTTTGTGCTTCAGCTGCAAAGAAACTACAGTGTGCAGAAAATGCGTTAATAGAAAGCAAAGTGATCTGAGGGTGCTGTTCAGAGTACCACAGTGTGATACTATTACTAGAAAATAGGGAGATAATAAAGTTAGGGATGTTTATCTTTCTCATAGACATGTGACCTTGAGTGTGGCAGCTTATATTGTGCCCCACGGGTCATGCTTCTATGAACATACTTTGTTACCCTGAGGCTGAATTTATGAACAAGCAGAATGGCTCCCACTAAGACAAATTCATTTCTGTGTCCCCTTTGCGTGTTTTACCAAACACTCCCTTCCTGCTTGCAGGTGTACGTGGATGTTCCCGGTGGGTTGAATTTGTCACTCTCATTGCCGTTGGTGATAGGGACCATACCTCTTCATGCCTGCACAACCCGCACCTCCAGCATCAGCAGCAACTGCAGCACTTTGAGCTGGCTGGGCCTGCCAGAGAGACCTGAGGGTATGTACCGTAAATACAGGTGCTTGCATACATGGTCTCTTTCTTCATGAAGTACAGAATGATCTCCAATGCCTGTTTGTTTATTGCAGCCCCACCAAGCTACAGCGATCTGGCAATATCAGAGTCTCACAGGCAGGATTATCTGCAGGGATGTGATAGGTCTGACGGGGAGGGAGAGGACCACGGATCTCTGCTAACATACATCACAGAGTTCAGATATCTGCCTCCGCCACTCTACTCTGAGGTACTCTTAATAAACACACACACACACAGTCTTAATCTTACAAGAAAGGGACCAAATTCATTTTTCAGTCTGATTATAAAATATAAACTAACAACATATACAGACAGAGACAACAGTCTCACCCTACCCTCTTTTGTATACAAAATATCCAGATAAAATGCAACAAAAATGTACAAAAAATATCCCATTAAGTGTGCCCTTTAGAAATATAGACAAAATGTATGACTTTCAAAATTATACAAAATTAAGTGGAACAAAGTAAGCGCTCTGACAAACAGAACTATTTTCCACATCGTTTAGCAAGCAGCACCCATAAACTGTATGGGTACAACACAAAGACACGAGTCTGTTAAGTAGTGACTAATAAGATAATAATAAGTTACGAGAATTTCACTCACCAAAACTGAAGCACAAACTTCTTGGACGGGCTGTGTGCAAGCCATATTATATAAATCCATTAAAATGCTCTAAAAAGCACCAATATGTTGAAGAGGTCCAGTTCAGTGACTTCATCAGCAGAGGTGAAGCTGTCAGCTAAAGCCAACTGTCAAATTCCTAACTTTAAGCCTTGACAGTTTCCAAATGGATGAATTATAAAGAAATTCACCCACTGACTCGCTTTCAGAGCCAGCCTCAAGTGGCCACTCGAGAAACTGCAGCTTTTGGTACTTGTGTGATTTTCAGGCCTGCAGGCTGCTGCTCCTCTGTTTAAATAGACTTCTTTAAAAACAACAAAAGCCATCAGCCATCAAAAGCTGCTCAGTCATGTTTAAGCTGTAGCTATTGTAGCCTCTCACCATGTGAGGATGGATTCCAGTGAAGGATTCAAATTCAGTAATGCTGTCTGCCTCAAACCTATTTTAGAGTAACTTGAGCCAGTATTTATTTCCTCCATTTTTATTTCACCCTTTCTCAATGTTATAATTAACACTCCATAAGGATCTTGTAGCCCTGAACCTTTGTCTTCCCCTTCCTCTCCCTAGGTCGACCCTTACCCTGACCCCTTGGATGTGCAAGGGACTGTGGATGTCAGGAGACCCGACACGTGTCCGTCCCGCTGAGGAAAGCTCGGGATCGCAGAAGCTGCTGCACAAACGAGTTGCCCTCAGCCACCGGGCCCACATAGCCAGCTTCTCACCAGATTATATATCACCATAAATAAGGCTGGACTCTGCCTGACCCGGGAAAAGTCAGCTGAGAGAGTATTTGGTGACCATTGACGTGATGGACCAGGGATTTCCAGCCATGCTGGATCCACCATATCCTGTGCTCAAGACAAGGCAAAAATCATTCTCTGACACCACTGTATGACTCTGACAAGGCAGAGAACAAAGATCACTCCCAGTGGTCAGAAGAAGCCTCCTCCTGCCTCACAGTGAATTTTGCACATGCCGTTATTACTGTTTTTCTATCAGTGGTTTTCTATACTGCAGATTGCCGCAGACCTATACGCTACAGTATGTAGAATACATAGAATATTGTACTCTAAATAGGCACATGAATGACAGGATAAAAGCTATCTTCAATTTTAAGGGGGTTGAGCTTGTGACTGTGGCCTGAAGCTGCCACTGTCCCTAATCAGACTTCAGGTGGAGTCTGTCTCATTTAGTGAACAAAGCTGAAAATTCACAGAGATTTAAAAAAAAAGACAGACACAGATGATGTTACTGATGATAAAGTGCAGAAATGTGTCACAACAACCACCTCGAGCATTTAGAGCTCACATTGTGTGTGAATGTGTGTGTGTAAGTGTGTGTGTGTGTGTGTGTGTGTGTGTGTGTGAGTGAGAGAGAGAGAGAGAGAGAGCGAGAGAAAGACAGAGTCAGTTTAAAGTGACCAGGTGTAAACCCCAACTGGGTCCAGAGAAAAAGCACAAAGCCGACCAACCAAGATAAAGTACCACAAGTCGCCTGCTGGTTTCTGCTCTGAACTAAAGCTTCTCTCGCTGTAGATTTTTCCAGAAGCTTTGTGCTTGCAAAAAAATGGCAACGCATAAAAAGTAAATGTTTACAGATGACTATATGAAATTGAGAATGTTGTCCAAACATGACTTCTTCCACCTAAAATTTCAGATTACCAAGTGCAATATATTTTTGTATTTGTGATTTTTTTTGCACTAGTTTTTCATATACTCTGTTGCTGTCTATTCCATTTCTGTGCATTATATATTATTGTCATATTCTTATTGCTGTCATGATCAACTTTTGATAAAATAAAAGATTTATTTTATAAAATAATAAGCGGGTGTCAGTATTTATTAATTCAATTTCAATTTTATTTGTACAGCGCCAAATCACAACAACAGTCGCCTCAAGGCGCTTTATATTTTAGGGTAAAGACCCTACAATATTAGACAGAAAAGACAGAAAACCCCAACAATCAGACGACCCCCTATGAGCAAGCACTTGGCAACAGTGGGAAGGAAAAACTCCCTTTTAACAGGAAGAAACCTCCGGCAGAACCAGGCTCAGGGAGGGGCAGCCATCTGCCGCGACCGGTTGGGGATGAGGGGAAACAGAAGAGAGCAGAGGGAGACAGGACAAAAAGACACACTATGGGTTAACGACAAAAAAAATAGACTTTATATCAAAATGAGTGTTAAACTACCT
>VUQI01029704.1:0-12906 GCA_015106735.1 Paratilapia polleni | reverse complement strand
AACCCCAACCCCCACCCCAACCCCTCCTTCCACCACTACCACTGTGGCACCAACGATACTGATTTCTCAGTAGCAGTAGCCCTTAAACCACCTCCACATTTCAATTTATGTGTCCAACCCTGATAGATTCCCTGCATAATCAGTACATTTAACTGGTGATTCAGTCCTGTAGAGAAACACCTTCAGACACATGCACACACTTCACCATCAAGTAAAAATATCGAATAAAGCTACTACTTTAAAACAACAAAAAAGGACACATGTAGCTACGTTTCAAGTTCCAGGGATTCTCTAGTGTAAATGTCTGCTCCATGTCAAATCATGGGAGCACATTAGGGTAAAATACACCTACAAAAATATCAACTAGTAAGTTAAGTAATAACTGGTGAGACACAAACTAAGGACCCAAATGCACAACTCCAAGACCAGGTAACAGTTTGACGTTTTTACTGTTATTACTGGGGGCGACTGCTGCTCAGAAGGTAGAGCAGGTTGTCTACTAATCAGAAGGTTGGTGGTTTGATTCCTGGCTACTCCAGTCTGCATACCAAAATGTCCTTGGGCAAGGTACCGAACCCCAAGTTGCCCCTGATGTGCTCATCAGGGTGTGAATGTTAGAAAAGCACTTGGGTATAGAAAAAGTGCTTGTATGAATGTGTGTGTGATTGGGTGAATGAGACACATAGTATAAAGCACTTTGAGCTCTCAAATAGAGTAGAAAAGCACTATATAAGTACCAGTCCATTTACCATTATTACCTGCATTCATTCCTCATCCATATGCATCCATGCTTTTGTTTGCTACAGTTTAAAGTTAGTCATCATCTCTACTTCACTGGAAATAAATTGTCAAATTCTGATTCCACTTGTCCTTAATGTCACCATGGACTTTGTTCAAAGATGAACCACATGACAATTCTCCAGAAGTGAAGCCAATCCCAAAAATGGACACTGGTTATTTATAACCTGTACAAAAGTGTCCAGGGGATGCAAATAGGTTTGACAGGTCTACCCTGCTGCCTGGTCCTTGATACCAAGTTAAGACTAATCAATCTGTAAGGAAAAAGCACCTGATACAAGATGCAGTCAAAAAGTACTGGGAATCTGCCCATACAAATGAAAAACCATATTTTATTTAGATTTGTCTCATTTCCACTTCCATCCATCCATCCATCCATCCATTTTCTGCCACTCATCCAGGTCCAGGTAATGGGGCAGCAGACTAAGCAAAGACACCCAGACTTCCCAGTCCCCCGGCCACCTCCACCAGCTCTTCCAGGGGGGCACCAAGGCCCAAGCCAGCCAGGGACAAAATCTCTCCAGCTTTCTGAGCCATTTTGTTTTGAGATAGTTTATTTATTATTATTATTAATTATATCTTATTCTATCTTATCTTATCTTATATACAGTCTATGGATGAAAGACATGAGCATTCAATAACAGTATGAAGATTTTTTTTTTTTTTTAATGGCTTATTTCAGGGGCCAGTAAAGCTCACCAGGTTGGGGTTCAAGTCTGCCCCGGGCTACTGTGTTACTGTGTTTCATTCCCCCCTACTGTCTCCCCCTGCTTTCCACTCTACTGTCCTGTCAAAAATAAAGGCTAAAAAGCCCAAAAATAATCTTTAAAAATGGCTTATTCTATCACTGTTGTCATTTACATTGCTTGTTGATCTATCAAGTGCACTATTCCTAATTGATTACCTATTTGTATTCAGAATGCTGTAATTGTCTTTGTGCTGTTTCCTGATTCATTGCTGTAATTCTGGGGATCCTTTTTGTTAATGTTTCTTGAATGTCTTCCTTTTTCATGTGCCTCCTATATTCTCCCTGTCTGAGTTTATTCTTTGTTCATCATTAACTTGTTTTATTTTGAAGGTTCTTTGCTCATGTGGTTTCCTGTGTTTTTACTTCCCTACTTTTTTCCATTTTCATGCCCTCATTAGTGTCTGATTGAGTTCACCTGTACCTTATTCCCCCTCCCCCTCAGTCTTTTGGGCCATGACAGGCAACGTTTGTCATCTTTGTCATTGTTTGTCATCTTTGTCATGTTTGTCATCTTTGAATTCTTGTTTGTTTTTAAGCATTCTCTATTTTGGTTATAGTTTGAGTTTTGTTATTCGGAGTTCTTAGTTTAAAGCTTGCAGGTTTTCCTTTATTATAGTAATGCCTCTGTGTTTGGTTCTTGTTACTTTTGTAATCTGGTTTCCACTGGTTATATTTTGATCTCTTGTATTTTAGTTTAATCTAGCCTTCCCAGTATCCTCTGATATCTTGTCAAGTCTTCGTCTCTGTTAAGTGATTCCTTGTTACTTCCTGTTTTAGTTTGGTAATTTATCTCTTGTGTCTTGTATTTAACTTTATTTCCTTTGTCATTACCTTGATTCGTTTCAGCTGTGTCTTGTTAACCTCCTGTGACCATTTCCCTTGATTACCTTTTTTGTGTATTTAAGCCCTATTTTTTCCCTTTAGTATTTGTCAGAGTGTCTGTGTAACCAGTCTAAAGTTCTCCCTGCTCATGCCTGGAAATTTGTGGATTTAAGGTTGTTTTCCTTTGTGGATTTTAGTATCCCACCTAAATAAATGTTAGTTTTTCTTTGACCTTGTTTGCATTGAGTCTTGCATTTGGGTCCTTTCTGTCCTGCAAACTGACATTGTTATCTAATCTGTTGTTCCACATTAGAAAGACTGTGTTGTATGTAATCTGTTATAGCACATAATGGGCCAAATATTTATGTGGAAATGTTGTTACCCGCTGCAAATGCATACCATCATGCGTATGTTGTTAAAATCAGACTCACTGTAAATCAACAGGCTCGTGTTCACTGCTGCAATCTGCATACTATCTGCATACAGCCACAGCCCCATTTCTTTATATAAGGAAATAAGTTTACCTGGACGTGAAGTGGAGAGAGCAGTGATGGTGTTGTAAGAGAGAAACCTGCACCACTAATGCAAAAAATAAGGAAAGTCAGTCTGAGGTCTGAGGAGGAAGCCAGGAAAGGGGCAGCTCTTCAAAGTGTTTCCACAGGAGTGACAACTGTTTAAAATAAATAAATAAATAATAAGTGACGCTCAGGCTGAAATAATGGGGGTGCTGAATATCGTTTCCCCTGAGACCTTCACTGTGGCTCAAGTTTAAAAAAAGTTTTATAATCAAAGTTGATATGAAAAAAGATTAAGGGCTGGATTTACTAAAAGTGGCAAAATAGTGTGTGAGCACAATCCTGAAATGGCGCTGGTGTGGTTAGTTTTTACAAAAGTTGTGCTATTTTCTAAACACAGGCGTAGTCAGTTCATTTCAATATGACATGCCCAATCTGCCAAGAGCCGCGCAATTTAGCTCAAAAAATAAGACGTGCTTCTTTTGCTGTTAAATATTGGCGCAATTAGCAGTAAATTGTGTGTCTCAAATATCAGTAAATCACTTTGTGGGCTTGATTTAAATATTCTCCTCCCTATATTTTGCACCTTGAGAAAGAGGAGGTCAGTCGCAAAAATCTCTGAGTTCCCATGCAATCTCTTACATGCAATCTTGTCACTGTGCTCTCTTTGGAAACACCAACAGTAGTTTTTTTATGCCGAAACCCAACCTCTGGCGCAAAGTGTTAGTAAATCTGGCCGTTAGTGGCTTATGATGTTTTGGAAATGTGAATGTGAATAATGACCAAAAGGCAGTAATAATAATAATAATTAGTAGTAGTAGTAGCAGTAGTAGTAGTAATCGTTTTAAAGACTTGTTTAAATTTCCTAAGACAGCTAGGCCTTCATTTGTTCATGTGTATGGTTAGAGGGACTTCTAAATTTGTTTGTAAAGTACAAACAAATTCAGGTAAGAAAATATTGAAAAATCACTCTTTTGTGCGTGAAATGTTCGTACACACGATTTAGGCCCAGGTTTTCCTAAAACCAAAGATGAATATCTTATTTTGGACAAACAACAGCCCAGAATTCAAAATTTTTGTTTTACACAAAAATTATATTGCATAACTAAGACCTAAAGATAAACTGTTAAATGTATATCATTTTTGCTTGGGAATTTAAATAATTATAAATGATTAAAACAATTGTCAATTTATCTTGTTACTAATAAATTAACCAACTGCCTCTATAATCACGTCTGCTTAAATCTGGCTAGTTACATAAATGTTTTATATTAATGCATTTTCAATACACTTATCTGACAAGTCTACATGAATTTCAAACAGGAATACGTCTGTCCTCCACAACTGTAGAGGCAAATTTAATGTTTTTGTTAATTTAAGCACTCAGATTTAACATCAAAACATAATTATGACACAAAAGCACAGACTTGGTTTCACATAGAAGAGCCTTAATGCTGAGTTCCATTTTTACAAAGTAATGTGAAATGAAATCAAAGTCATAATAAAGGTTAGAACTTTTGATGGAAAATGACATCAAGTCACTGACAGAACTAAATGTTTAGGAACTTTTTTTGGGAATGCTTTTTCAGGCCTTTAAAGCAGCTATCTTTGGTTGATGTTTCTTAGAGCATTTATCTGTATTCAGTCTTCTTTACAGCAGCTAACATGTTCAAAATAGTTTAAATTTGCTGACTGACTTGGAGAGTCTGAGACCTTCCAAGTTCTGCAAGAGATAAAATTTGTCTCTAGACTCCCAAATTCTTATTCTAAAAATAGCCACATATCCAAACCATGACCACCTCCACATTTCACGTTCCTTCATGTTGATAAGCTAAAAGTTCATTTTATTCTAATCTATCCAGAAAAATTTGCTTCAGAACCTTTTCTGCCCTGCTCAAAGGATTTTAGTGTCTTCAGCTGCACTTGTTTTCCATTGGCGACCTGTCCTGTTTGCATTTTGAAGTCCGCAAGTGGACTTTTTTCCTTCTGAATATCTTTTCACTTTTTACAAATGAGCTGGTTTTCCTGTTAATTTGTGGTCTTCGTGTTGCCTTCTGGTTGCAATTACAATCAGTGGATCAAAAAATGATGAATGAAGCCTATACTTCCACAGACCTTTTCTTTGTGAACATTAAACAACAATATAAAAACAAGAAGAAAACAAGTTACAGCTGTATGTCAAGCTTGAACTTGTGCACCTGTAGTTATCCAATATCCTACTGTTGCTCCAGCCTTTATACTGGTCGTCTACATCACCAGATCATAGACTTGGTTAATGTCAATCTAGTTTAAGCATCTCAGTTGTATTTTGCTTTATTCTGTAAATACCCATTCTAACCTGTCTTTCTCCTGTCTTTCAGTTTGGCCTACCCACTTCTGGCCCCTGATCCACTTCTACCCTGATTAAGCTCCATCTCACTTCCTCCCTGGTGATTCTTCAACTGACATTCTTCATCCCTCAGACCCCTTTGCCCCACAGCTCCCTGCAGTGCCACTCTCACCTGACTCAGTCCCTGGTCAGCCTCTAGTCTCCAGCTTTCTGCCAGTAACCTCCCTACTACTCAAACTCACCCTGTTCATGGCTTCTCTCCCCTAATCAGAACACATATCACAAAGACATTCCAGCTTTCCTCTATCTCCCCATGGGCAATCTGGCCTCTGCTGCAAGTAACTGTGTTTATTTAATTGCTGAATAAGGATGCAGTAGAGTCCAGGGGCTCAGGTGGAACCCTCTGAAGCAGGCTTTCAGAGGGACTGGAAAGCTAGGGCCAACAGCCGGGCAGAAGGAGCACAGAGGTAGGGTACTGAAGAGCTCATTGGAAAGAAGAGGCCCTTCAGAGGGTGAACAGACTGGGGAGGCTACTTCAGAAGACAGCTGAGAAGCAAGGCTTATAGGAGAGGTCATTCTCGAGGAAAGCCAGGAGGCCGGGCAGCTTGGAGAGGCTGTTCGGGAGGATGGCTGGGAGGCAAAAAAATTAGGTGGGAGCAGTGGACACCGAGCAGGAGGCCATCCCCCTCTGGATGCAGAGCAGGACAAAAGGCAGGAAGTAAAGGTACAGGGAACGCGCAAGGAAAAGCAATAACCAAAATAAAACAGGAAGTGAAAATAAGGATGACAAAGGCACTAAAACATAAACATGATAGAGGGAGGCAAAGACAGGGAAACACCAGAGACACCAGGAATATATGAATACTGAAATGCAAGGAAGAATATCAATAAAATCAGAACAGAAACGAAAACTCAACAAATACTAAACATGAACTCTGGACCATGACTACAAACAGCAACAGAAGTTTTGTTGTAGAACAAACTTTTGGTGTCTAATAGCAGGTAAGCAGGTAGCAGGCTAGAGACACAAAACAAGTAGTCTACACTTTTTAAAGGAGAAGAAGATACAGAGTTAACCCAAATTTTAAAATAAATTACCTTTATGTTCTAGCATCAAGCATATCAAAAACTTTGTAATATATTTACTCTACTCAACATCTCTCTCATTTCTTTATCTCTATGATCTCATCTGGAAGGATCCCCTTAGCTTGACATCATAATGTATGATGGGGAGCTAGAATGCCATTCCAGATAGTTCGGGCCCACTTTAACCCCTGGGCAAGGGGATATTTGATGCAAGTGTCATGAAGTGTGAAGAGAAGACACACATTCAGAAGATGGAGATACAGTCATGTGAAAAAGAAAGTTTTCACAGGACTCTATGAAATCCTGTGAAAAACTAAGTAGACCCCATGATTCAGTAGCTTGTAGGCATAACTTTATCAGTCTCTCCCATCATCATCGGCCCGCTCCACTTTACAACGTTGCTTCAGTTCATTGAGATTTATGGTCATTCATTTATGCACAGCTCTCTTAAGGTCCCACCACAACATTTCAATCAGGCTGAGGTCAGGACTTTGACTAGGCCATTGCAATTATCTTTTTCAGATTTGTAGATTTGCTGGTGTGCTTGGGATCATTGTCCTGTAGCATGACCCCTTTTTGGTCAAGCTTTGGCTGTCGAACAGATGGCCTCACATTTGACACATTTGTTTATGGTCGACTCAATGACTGGAAGGTTCCCAGGCCCTGTGGCTGTAAAACAAGCCCAAATCATCACCCCTCCAGTACCGTGCTTGACAGTTGGTATGAGCTGTTTGTGCTGATTATATTGTGTTTGGTTTTCACCAAACATGGTGCTGTGCATTATGGCCAAACATCTCCACTTTGGTCTCGTCTGTCCAAAGGACATTTTTCCAGATGTCTTGTGCTTTATTCAGATGCAACTTTGCAAACCTAAGCCATATTGCCATGTTCTTGTAGAGAGGAGAGGCTTTCTCATGGTAACCCTTCCAAAGAAGGCATAGTTTTTCATTCTTTTTCTAATTGTACTGTCGTGAACTTTAACATTTCACATGCTAAATGAGAGTCTGAGATGTAGGTCTTGGGTTTTTTGCAATTTCTTTGAGCATTGCACAGTCTGACCTTGGAGTAAATTTGCTGGGACATCCATTCCTGGGAAGACTGTGGCAAACCAGCAAGCTAACAAAACTTCTGCTTTTATAGAGGTGGTCACACTTGATGATGAATTAAATTAATGAATTAATCAAGTTTATTGATTCATTGACTTAATCAAGTGCATTTGATTAGTAGCGCCTGGCTGCTACTTACCTCTTAATTCCTATGGAAGCAGTAAGGGTGTACTCATTTTTTCACAGGACTCTAAGGTGCAACTTGCTAAAGGACATTTAAACAAATATTAGTGGGGAGTGTATGTATATATTTTGACCCTGTTTGGATTAGAGAAAATCCAAAATAAATTCTAACTTGTGCACCCAGTTCTTGTTTTTTAAAGTCATTAAAGATGTATGCTGTGCAATCATTCCACGCTGGAAAAAAACAGTTCAAGGAAATCATGAAAAGACCAAAATTACCATGGCATTCAAGTACATGATAATTGTATGTAAACTTCTGACTACAGCTGTTTATGACAACTAACTGATGTCAACTGTCAGCTTGTTGTTCTGCCTCCAAGTGGACTCAAAATAGTTTTAAATGGTGACTGTTACTGTTTGACGGCATAATCCACCTCTGTGTCTTGGAACTACTTCATTTGTACTAGGATATCACTGCACACTGAAGCCTGTTAACACATCACCTCACGTTGGCAGGCAGTGCTACTGGCATGTCTGATTGCTTTGTTTTATTACTTTAATTTTCCCAATATATCCATGCTCCTAAAACTAAGTGTTCAAACTTGCAGAGACAGGTAGAGCTAGAAATCCTTTCTGTATCTTTTTTTAGTGATTTGTGGATCATAATTTATGTCCTCTTGCTGACAGGAATAGTTTCCCATTGGAATATATCTGCCTTGATCTTTCAAACAGTTCTTTCACAAAGTAGTGTGCTATATGATGTCAACTGTATTTAGTGCCAAAGTGATAGCAATCATAAAGTATAATAGGCCATGAATAAGTCATAAGCTCCTATGATGCGATAAATCTTGTCAGCATCTGGGCACGTACCCAGTGAACTTATATTAGTTGCCTTTATCACTGTAATTGAGTTCTGCAAGAGAGAGACACTTTCAAGGCATTCAGAATTATTGAATTGTGATTTGTCTTGCTGCAGAAGTGTTTTCCCTCTGATGCTGACAAGGTAATCTTCCACTAGGTGCTATGAAGGCAAGTATTGCAGCTGCAAAAGCTTTTTTCTCTAACTCTGACACTACCCATAATCCTCACTGCCTGCTCCTTTCACATCATTTTGGCAGTGCGTCACCTGGAGACTGATGGTCCTGACAACGTCACCTGTCCCCATCTGTAACACTAATGTCCCTGTCAGGTGATGCCAAGAGAAAACATAAATCAGCCTTTCTGTCGGTTTGCTAATGGGACAACTCCTAATGTATGTATATCCCTCCTCAAATTCATTCTGTATGCTGGAAACATATGCTAATCATGCCTCAGTGTCCGTGAGGCATGAGCCTTCAAAGTCAGCCACAGATCTAAAATTAAGTTATTTTCTCTTTTTTAAATTTTTTGAAGAGAGACTTTGGTGAGCCAAAGCTGTTCACGCCCTCACTACAACTTACAGTATATCTGAAGGTTCTTGTGTCTTTGAGTGAATAGAAAGAAGTGTGAGTTGAGCTCTGTTGACCTTAGCAAGGATGGAGAGGATTCAGTGTACTTAAAAATAGCAGTGCTAACACCTCTTGAAGAAATTTTTGTACAAACAAATCCTGCAACTTAATGATTGTACCTGTCATTTTTTTCTCCCATCTGAAACAACCCAATGTAAGCCTTTCTGAAACAACATGTAGGTTTCCACATAAATAGGCTGATAAAGTCTACATTAGGGGGTAGGTGAGATGGCATTGGCACAAGCACACCTACTTTTTGACAATGATGCCAAAGTTCAACTCTCCCCATGGACATTTTAAGTCACCCTCACTTTTTAAAGTTTCCTTCCTGTTTCATTCACCAGTTACCCACCAATCACTGCTACTTTGTTTTGTCCATTTTGTCCATGAAATGCTACACTTTCTGTAACTGATTAAAATTTAAAAACAAGGATGATTAAGGTTCATGGCCATGAAATACCTCACAATGACAATTCATGAATCACGTCTCGTAATCTGCCGGTGGTATAAATGGAAATGTGGAACATTAAAGAGCACATGTTCAGTGCTCCGTGACAAAGTTGAGCTTGTAGCAGTGCAAGCGGGAGCATTCCAGATAGTTCAAATGATATAATGATAATGATCATGGAAATATTTGCAAAGAAACAACTATACATTATAACTGTAAACCACAGAGTGCCAAAAGTTCTTTTTTTTTTTTTGTATATGAATTTCAGCAAGTGCTTCAAGGTCCATGATGTGGCACACATACATCCACAAGTTAACAAATTACCTCCAATAGGCTCTGTCTACAGTGTTAGTCGGACATTGTGATTAGCGTATGATAACTAATCATGCTGACTCCAAATCAGTTCTGTAGAATTTCATCCTTAGGGAACAGAAATCAAAAGGGATAAGTGATCATAATTATATAATCTTCTAATACTTTTCTACTACTCCAACAACTAATAGTCTTCAGAACACAGCCTGTCACAACAATACATCATGTGACCCATAATCTGACACTCTACAGTGTCTGTGGTGCAATCCCTGGGTACTCCAGTCCACATGCCAAAGTGTCCTTGGGCAAGATACTGAACCCCAAATTGCCCCCAGTGCATCCATTAGAATATGAATATGTGCATGATAGAAAGTGCTTAAAGCATAGAATAAAGTGCTACATGAATCAGTGTATGAATGGATGAATGTGGTTTGTAGTAAAAGGTGTTTTGAGTGCTCAGTTGGAGTAGAAAAGCGCTAAATGAGTACCAGTCCATTTATACATGGCTCACGGAATGCAACCCCTCTGTTGTGCCTTTTTTGTTCACAGAACTAGGATCAGTTGGATATGGATAATCATTTTTTGACAAAACAAAAAAGATTTATATCAAATTTTTGACCATGCAGATTTCTCAGTGCAGCCGCTACACTACACCAACTGAACATGTTTCTTATAAGCACAATCCAAGAGGTCTTGAAAGTAGTAGAATATGCAGTTAGCTCAAATATATCTGTGACAAGATATAAATTCACCCATAAAGGCTGGATATTTGGTCATTTGCATTATTAAAACAGAGACTACAGTTGTGGTCAGACATTTACATACACTCATCATGGGCATGAATCCCATGGTAATTTTGGGCTTTTAATGATTTCTTTGAACTGTTCTTTTTCTAGCGTGGAATGATTGTACAGCATACGCCTTTAATGACTTTACAAAACAAGAATTGGGTGCACAAGTTAGAATTTATTTTGGATTTTCTCTAATCCACACAGGGTCAAAAGTACACACACAGGCTCAAATGCATACATATACCACCACTAATATTTGTTTAAATGTCCTTTAGCAAGTTGCACCTCAACCAGATGCTTTTGGTAGCTATCACCAAGCTTCTGACTGGATATTTGACCACTCTTCTTGGCAGAATTGGTAGAGTTCATTAGGGTAGAGTTGAGGTCGAGGCTTTGGGAAGGCCATTCCAGAAGCTCAGTGTTAGCCTGCTTTATCCATTCCAAAACCAGTTTTGATGTGTGCTTGTGATCACTGTCCTGTTGGAACACCCAGTTGTGTCCAAGTTTCAGCCTGTTGATTTGATGTGAAGTTGAAGAATTTGGAGGTAGTCCTCCTCCTTCATTATTCCATCCACTTTGTGCAATGTACCAATACTACTGGCAGCAAAACAGCCCCAGAGCATGATGCTACCACCACCATGCTTGACAATTGGCACAGTGTTCTCACATTTGAAAGCCTCACCTTTACTCCTCTAAATATACTTCTTGTCATTGTGGCCAAATAGCTCAATCTTTTACTTGTCTGACATTAAAATTTTTCTCCAGAAAGCATTTGGCTGGTCCATGTGGGAATCTGCAAATTTCAGTCAAGCTTGAAGGTGTTGATTTTGGAGCAGGGGCTTCTTTCTTGGTCAGCACCCTCTCAGTTCATTGGCCATGTAAAACTTGCTTCACTGTGGACAGTCACACTGGTGTTCCAGCAGTTTCCAGTTCGTGGCAGGCTTGAGCCTTGGTGGTTCCTGGGCTGTTCATTATCAATTTCCTCTCATCTGAGGGTGACAGTTTGGGTCTTCTTCCAGTCCTTGGCAAAGTGGTGACACATCTGAATAATTTGTACTTACACAGAATTGTTTGAACTGATGGTCTTGGAATCTACAATTGTTTAGAAATGGCTCCAAGAGACCTTCCTAACTTGTGTAAATCTATAGTTCTCCTTAGATCTTCACTGAGTTCCTTGGACTTCCCATTGTTCTGAGTATTGGTTAATCCTGTGCTGTCAAACGAATCCTTTTTATGCTGGCAAAGAGAAACTACCAGTTGCAGTCAATCATGATCACTGATGTTAACGTTAATGAACAAAGTTAATGGGCCTTGACCTTGTCAAGTTAAAAGACATTGTAGAACCTTCAGCACCACTTAGAAGATTTAAGTGAATGTATGTATATATACTTAGCACCAAAAGTAAGGAAATTTGTGTTTGGTCAAAAATAAATCTTATACCGTTGGAAAGCCTGTTTATTTCCCTTTAAATTGTGCCACATTTGTAAGGAACATGCATTTGTGGGTTGAGTAGCAGAGTTGAGTATGTGGGTTGTGCCCATGAAGAACTCAAATCTTCTCTGCCAATGCCAAACAGCTTATTCTGCTATTGACTCTTGTTTGGTGTCATTTATTGGATTGGATGATTGAAGTCTGAAGAAACAAGACATATTGGCAATTCAACAATTTGTTCATTTAACAAACAGGGGCCTCAGTAGCATGAACCATACACAGCCACAACAGCCTGGCACCTCCTCCTCATGCTGGTCAGCAGCTTGGTCAGACACTGCTGTGGGATGGTATCCCATTCTTCAACCAGCATTTGTCGCAAGTCAGCCAATGTTGTTGTGTTGGTCACTCTGGTACGAACAGCACGCCCACACAAGTTCCACAAGTGTTCAGTGGGGTTGAGGTCAGGACTGCAGGCAGGCCATTCCATCCTCTCCAGTCCCAAATTCTGGAGGTAGTCTCTGATAAACCCCGCTCTGTGGGGGCGAGCATTTGTCATCTTGGAGGATAGAGTTCGGTCCCAGGCTGTGGAGACGTGGGATTGCCACTGGTTGCACAATCTCATCTCGATATCTCTCTGCATTGAGATTGCCTCCAATGATGACAAGCCTTGTTTTTCCAGTGAGGGAGATGCTGCCCCACACTATCACACTGCCTCCATCAAGAGCTGTTACCCTATCGGGGCAGCAATCAGCATAGCGTTCTCTGCGTCTTCTCCACACTTTGACCCTACGATCCAACTGCCGTAGGCAAAATCTGGACTCGTCGCTGAACATAATGTTCCTCCACATGTTCAGGTTCCATGCTCACAGGTGCTGCTAATCAGGTGCCAATCAGGCACCTGACTATCAGC
>VUQI01029701.1:20025-49839 GCA_015106735.1 Paratilapia polleni | reverse complement strand
TTGTTCCCAATGTCTGCTGCTTGACCTTGTTCTTATGAACCGCCATCTTAGAAATTTTAAGGATGGAAGCAACCCGACACTCACTGTATCCCTCTGCCAGTAAAGCCAGAACTGAACCCTTCTTTTCCTCACACAAAACTTTTCTTTTCATTTCTTTTCTTTTGGTCAATAGTTATTTTTTTTATTCCAGTTACTTTTGATGTACTACTAGCACTGTTTTTGCCATCCAGTTGGTCCTATTGCAAGAGGATAGTGATGACCACAGCAATGGTTTTTATACTTTTCCTCGTTCAATAAGATTTGGTTCAGGTGATCACCTCATCAGTACCTTATTAGGTAGAAACAGGTGTGCTTGTGTTGGAATTCAAGAGACACGGGAATGGAATGACTGTTATATATGTAGAGATGCTGATTTCTGAAAAATTAGCAGTGGTCTCTTAATTTTTTCCAGAGCTGTATATACTTATGACTTATGTAAATCACAATGGAATGATTTTGAGGACCGTTAATTCATACAAAATAAAGTCTGGAATCCTGAATGCTTCTGTCACTCTAAGCCGTGCTTCCTTTTTATCTTTTCGCTTAAATAATCAATAATTAGATATGTTTGACATATAAATGCAGATTATAAAACCGTCAAGTTGTCCAGATTTACATAGCGTTTCCGGTTACAAAACTCAAAATGAGACAAACTTAAGACCCCATTCAATCAAAATTGTCAATTAGTTAAAGAAGGTGAATATCTAAGACCTTGTTTTGTCCTCTCTCGCACTCACACTGGATTCATTTTTAATTCCAGAGACACTACAGTCGAACCGCCCGATCGCTTTTTGAATCCGCGACACATCCGTGCTTTTATTTTGAAGGGGCATTCGTCTTATTTCCGGCGTGAGCATGGCGTCTATAGGTCTGTACAAAACTTGACGGAGTTGCAAAACCTGTCCCACAGAACCCGTTTCTGGAAGCTGCATCCGGTATATAAGTAAGAAGCAGCTCAGTCCAATCCAGTGCGCCATTAGACTCGAATACTACGGGCTTCTTTGTAAAATATGTGGGTCTTCTCAGCTGTTAGTTAGCTAAATCCCTCTGATCCGTGGGCGCCCTCAACCACCTACAGCCTCGAATTGAACGGCTAGATTTGTGCCTCTGCTGCCCTTTGCGTGCGACCCCTCCCCTCGCGCGCTGCTCTCGGGTCGGGTTGGGCTAATGCTACATTTAAGTACTCCTCGGAGATTTCCAAACTTATCACGAATTGCAAATGATTGTACTAAGAAAATACGCATATTTCAACAAATATCACATCAGCACAGTGTAGATGGGTAGCTCTTGTTTGCAGCGTTTTTATCAAGCTGAACAGAAGCTCTGCTCTACAGGATAAAGAAAAATGCCTGTTGACACGCAACTTTTAAGCGCTGTCTAACGGTCTTGATAGCAGCCCACATATATAACAAAAGCAATCTTCAGCTATTATTCATTCATAAGAATGAAAGCAACATTATCGTGTAGCCATGTTTAAAAAAGATAAATAAAGCGTAATGCAAATATGCAGACAGGACCTGAAAGCAACATAAGCCTTTCGTGTGTGTGCGCTCGCGCTGTGTTTGTGAGGCAGAGAGTTGCGTGCGAAGAGCTCGACATGTCATTCAGAGGAATCCACCACCTGAAACGCGAGGAAGTGAAGGCGACTCAATTGGGTATAAAGCATCAGCCAACATCTGCCCCGAGCAGTGCAAAGCTGATGAAAACATCAGCTCGGAGCTCAAACAGGACCTCTCAGATTTATTTGATTTCCCTTGGATTTATCGTTGGAGTCGGTGCACCCTGGGAGACGCTCTCTTTTCAGCACTTAAAGTGAATGTGACTCAACAGCCAACACTATACTGGAATTAACAGAAAACCGCAGATATCTTAGGTTAGTGCCTTAAGTTGTGACTTTTTTTGTGTGTGTGTGTGATTTATTTTTTTCAATTCCTTTATTAATTTATCTTTTATTTTCATGGATTCAGCATGCCTTCTGCAGTTTTCTAGATAGGCTATCTAAGTTGCACCGGCGTGTTGTGTATTTTGATTTTTATTTTTGCTATATTCTGCCTGTTGGCAATTAGATGTTTGATATTTCTTAATGAATACAAATAATAAACCTACTTTGCAAATTCACCAGTTATTTTGTTTAAAACATACATTAGGCTATATTAACTGAATTGTTTTATTTCCTTTTAGGGATGCTAGACGTTACTGCATATTTATTCCATATGGAGGACTTTCAGTGACTTAACGTGCAACGACGAGTGTGAACATGTTTGAATGCGTCCTCGCTTCCAAGTGTGTTAAGTTTCTTTCTCCAGCCTCACGTAAAGTTTTTCCTCTGTCCTCCCGCAGCGCACCTGTTACCTCCACGGAGCGCAACATCATGATCCCTCCGGGAGACTGCATGTATGCGGGCAGAAAGAGGAGGAAGCCCATCCAGAAACAGTTAAGGAGCTCTCTTCTTCTTTTTTTTTTGCATCAGTTTCAATCAGTGTTTGCTGTGGCTGCACACTTTGTTAGTGCAAAAGAAACTTTTCCCCTCTGCTCTGTGATTCAGTAGCACAAACTAAATTATACTGAATCACAGGAAGTTATTGAGCACCATGAGCATGAAGGTGTGAAAAGAAGGGCATTAGCTCCATTTAGTACTAACTGCTACTTTTAATAGAAATGTAGAACTGAATATCAAGTTGGCCACATTCATCACACCTTCATTTAACACATCCAGCATACTGTCAGCAAACAGTGCATGTCACCACCCACTCTTAGCTATCCACATTTTCTTACAGACTTCCAAATAGTCCAAAATGGGGCTGATTGATGCTTCTTGATCAGTAATTATCAGCAGTGGACGTTTTTGCAGTTTTTTTGTTTTTTTTTTTAACTTTGCATGTATCTTTTTTTTTATGCAGACATAGGAGTCGTAGTGTGCATTTGTTCATGCGCATTGTTAAATGTGCATGACTTTTGATGCCAGGACAGTATTTTGGACAGTTATGTCAGCTGATGTCATGAATAGTGACTGGTGTGTTGTATAAGATTTTGAAGAGGGAAGTGGTTATTTAACAAGGCCTGTAGCATTTCTGAAACCCTCATGTTGTGCCCTGCCTTTTGCTGCTAATATGAGAGGAAATATTTGCCACATCAAACTAAGCCCGCTCGTGCTGCCACTGGACTTTTCAGGATTTCGAACTACAATTAAAAGAATATTTTAACTTATTATTTAATACTGACAGTGTGTTATTTTTTGTGCCTCGAAGTTTTCTTGTTTAAGTAACAGGTGATTTATAAACTTTAGTTTAACAGAAAAATTCAACCAAAACTTGACAAACTTTCTTTATATAGTTTTTTCACTAGTAACAAGTGCAAAATATATCAGAATAAAACAAACTGTGAGCATTAATGTAAAAGACTCAGCAGGCGTGAATGGAAAGGCGGAAACTCTCAGCTGTGGAAATTGGAGCCGAACTTTACATATGTGGATTGTGTTTAAGTCAGCTGGTAAAGCTGTGGCACACCATACTAACATACACAAATAACTGGGAGCATTTTATGCTCTCTGTGGCACTGGGAAAGATCGTGCCGTCTGTCCAATATCTCTAGTATCATATCTCTTTAATGGAAACCTACGGGATTCATGTCGGCCTGTAAAAGTTAGTCTGCAGGGACACGGCTTAAATCATGTGAATGCACAGATCTCTTTATTTTTTTTTTTAAAGGGAAGCAGAGATCATTGAGGTGGTATGCTTTGGAAGGCTGAGTCAAAAGGAAGTACGGGTTAAATAGAGACAGACTAGTACACAGTGTGGTTTATTTGGTCATGTGTCTGTACTCGGGTTTGCAAGTTGCCATGCTTGCCATACATAAACCAGACAAAACATCATCCTATTGTTTGTGTCGTCAAAAGGAGGAAGAACGAAAAAGCAAAACTGATAGGAATCTATTTCAAAAAGTCCTCTAACAGTGAGTCAGGAATCGCTTCACTGTAACCTCTGAGAGTCTGACACTGACTTCACATAAGCACGTTTTGACGTTTTTGTGGTCCTGCATGTTAAAAACTGGCTCCTTGCCACACTTCAGAAATTGTATATTACTAATACGATCACCAAGCGCGTGTGCTCGATTAAAAAGGCCTGTGTCATGTAGTTTCCAGTGTCTTTGCCTTTACCAGTAGCATAGCTCCAAATATGTGAAGTTAAACAAGTTAATCCCTTTCTGTGTGCTGCTGTCACTCGCTGCTTTTTGGGGTGCTGCTCAGTGTAGTCAAGTATGTAAAAAGCCACGTGATTATGTTAGGGGCCATTAAGCTAAAACAGTTCTTGTTTTAAGAATCGCCACATGTCTGCTCTGTCTCTCTCTCACACACACAAACACACACACACACACACACACACACACACACACACTCCCCGATGTCCTCTCAGCCCTAGTGTGTGTCTTTACCCTGTGTCCATCTCATCATCAGGAAGCCATCCTCTGCCAATGAGAAAACCAACCCATCCAAGCGGCACCGGGACAGGCTGAATGCTGAACTGGACCGGCTGGCCAGCCTGCTGCCGTTCCCCCCGGATGTCATCTCTAAGCTGGACAAGCTGTCAGTGCTGCGTCTTGCAGTTTCCTACCTCCGCGTCAAGAGTTTCTTCCAAGGTAAAGGAGGCACAAAAGGCGGCATTGTTGCAGCAGTGGTTTAGGTATTTTGTTTGTGTGGAAGTGTGTGCGCGCGTCTGTGTGGCTTTGAGTTAGCTGGAAGCTCCTGAGTTAATGTGGGTTAGGCCAATAAATAGCTTAAATATTTTTTTTTTTGTACATATGAGCACAGAGGTCTCTGTTGTCCACTTCAGATTTATGGATATGATTCACTTTGCTGGAATTCATATTTAGTGTGAAAGTGAGTGTGCTGAAGGGTTGTGGAGAAACTTTTACAGTTGATCCTAAAGATACATTTTCATAAGATGCTACATAACTATGTAAGCATAGAAATACTGGTAATAGTTGTAGTAGTAGTAGACCTGTAAGTAGTAATATCTTGCTTTCAGTAGGATGAAAAGAATGCATACTCTCTCTTTTTTTGGCAACATTTTGGTGTGTAAATTGTCATTTCAAAGATTTTAAATGTCAAAAATACAGAGAAAAATCTAAAAGAAAGCAAAACCCCAGTGTATGTGGTTGAGTCTATCTCCTTTTTTGCACTCTTTCTGAGAGTGTTGCGATAACCTGTGCACTTTTTCTGTCGGCCTCATGAGTAAGATTCCCCCAGGCTCCATGACGAGAAACTGAGATCAGAGCTACTGCCTGAAAAAAAATTGTTTTGCAGATCTCTTGATGTTGTCGTTACACTTCAGATTACAGTGATATATGATTAGAAGATGCGTTCTAGATACGAGAAACCGCAAGTAACTGTTATCACCTTTATGTCTTTTAATCACGTGTAATTAGAAGGCATTTTGAGTTTTCCCACCATTCCACTGTCAACTGAATGCCTCCCATCCTCTCCTCGTGTTGCTCCACGATTTGCTTCAAATATTTATGTGCTGCTTCAGAAAGTATTTTGTTGCCAGTGGCCTTGGCAGCTGTCTCATCAACACAGAGGCTACTGGCACAGCTGGATGTGACAGCCCTGAAAACAAGAGGCACTCTTTTTTTTTTTTATTATTACGAAAAAAGAACAGTCATCTTGCAAGGGAAAGTCATGTGAAAAAGCATTAGCGGGATAAAAGGGAAAGGCAGAACAGTGGAGAAGAAGCAGCAGAGATCCTGTGAGGTTCAGTACCTACCCTGCCCTCGGGGGTAAAAGAAATTCTCACTGAAGGCTCTTCTCTCAGAGAAGATGGCAGACGTATTTGTAAGGCTCTGACAAACTGAAAGTTTTGCAGCTATCTCCTCTTCGGCACACTTGGCTCTACTCTTTAACCTTCTCCTCCTGTGACCCTTAATGTTCATCATTTGTTGCCTTCGTTTGGCAACTCATTTAGCTTAGGCACCACGCAAAGTTGGTGAGCAGGTGCTCCATGGAGTCATTAAAGTTGCCATTCTTGGATCAGGGCTCACACAGAGATAAAGATCACAGCCACTGCTGTCGATGCCATCTGAGAGCTGCAAAGGGGAAGACTGGAAAGAGGAGTTTCAGCCATTTGTGGGATGCTGCTAAAACTGTTGAAAGCTGTGTAGAAGGTGTTGAAAGTGACCTGCTTGTTGATTGTCTGGCAGAGCTAATAGCTACCTCAGAGTTCCTGAATGGATATGTATAGTTTTTTTGTTTTGTTTTGTTTTTTTAAGCATTTAAAAAAAGATAAATGTGGAATAAAAAATTTAGAATGTTTTATTCTGAACACTTTGAATATGCATTCAGGCCAAAGCTTCTGTTTGTTTGCTCCACCGCTGCTGGGTGCCTTGTTATCAGTGACAGTAGTGACCAGCTTATCTGTCTGTTAATGCACAACTAATGAGATCAATTAGCATGATTTGAGGGATTTGTTTCAGCATACATCTGGAAACTCTGGTCGTCCTCCATTCGGTAAACTCGGTTGACCCTCCCGGTAGCATTTCTTTCACTGATATAAAATGGAGTGTGATCAGAGCTTTTCCAGATAAATCTGAGATGAACAACAAGTACGTCCACATCCTTCCTGTGGTTTTAAGCGACCGTCATATGTGTATGCTTTTTTTGTTTTGTTTTTTTTGTTTTGTTTTGTTTTTTTCATTTGAAAAGTGAGTCACTAACAGAAAAACACGTTATGAAAGCATGAAAATAGCAACCTTAAGTTTCATTTGCTTTTATAACCACTTTTCTAGGGAAAGAACAGACCCAGTAGATGCAGCTACTTTTTTTGTCCACTGGGGGGACTATGTGAAGCTACTACTGAGCTGAGCTGTGGCTGATGTCCTTTTCAGTTTGATGAGATGAAGTGGGTATGAAATTTGACTACAGCTATATCATTTCATTTATCTTTATTTAAAAAAAACATACATTTACTGACTTAATCTAAGACTATTTATGTATGTTATGTAAGGTGTGCTGAAAGGTTTAGACAGGCAGGAGAAGAGAAGAAAATCATGCAGCAGCAGGTGTTTTGGAAGCTCCCCGAGAGTATGCCAGTTGTCTTTGTTGCGTGACAATTCAAGGGTGGAGCTCACTGAACAGTGTGTACCTGTGTACTTCATGCAAATATACCTTAAGGCTGTGTGTGTGTGTGTGTGTGTGTGTAAATAAAAAGCAACATCAGACAGAAAAAACATGCCCTAATCATCATATTCCACGGGGATCAGAAATTCACCAGAAATGTCAGTGATTTGTTTAAAGTTGACCTGAGATGACTACATGTGCTTTTTCACATAGATCCATAATAGAAGGAAAAACAAGAAATAAAAAAATAAAGAAAGAGTCTGTTTGTATACAGTAGCATTTTCTGTAGTTTTTAGTCTGCTCATAGGCAAGAAAGTTTTCACAAGGGTGCCTAACATGAAAATGTATTCATATATATAAGAAAATAAGAGATGCTATTAGAAATGTAACCTTATATCTTAGAGTTGAATTACAGAAGCTAATTTTTAATGGAAACCACCACTATGCAAGTATTTGTCCTTTAATTATTATATATTATATAAACTTTATAAAATGTGTAGAACACTTTTCACATGTCCGTTAACACACAACTGCAGACTGAAAATGTAACTGTGAACATAGTCACTGCCTAGTTTCATTTTCTTTGTTAGAGTGCAGTTCTGCTGCCACAGTTTTCCCCAAGTCGAGACGGGACACGGTAGAAACTCATATTCTCCTCTTTCCATAAACCATTACTCTACTAGTAAAGTTTGCCGAGCCAGTGAAAATGGGCCCCAGAGGGGCAAGCCTCTCCTTTCAAAAATAACAAAAATAATATGAAAAAAAGAAATTAAAAAAAAAAAAAAATCATCAGTTTGTAGCCTACAGGCTGTGTGGAACTCTTTGTCCCATGTTTTTCATTTAAATTTGATTTTAGGCCAGAGTACCCTTTTTTTCCAGCCTTTTTTAGGCTGATGTCCAATCAGGTGGGTCCACATTGAATGTATGTGTGTGTTGACAGTCAGCAGCTGCAATTCCTTTCTTTTCTACGTTAGGTCTCTGCCCTCACTGTAATTGCTGTGCTTGTTAAATATTTACCCTTAGGATTAACTATCCTTCCTCGTTTGTCTTTCTGGCCCGATTGACTGTATTTCTCCTCCGGTGCATATGTGTTTTTACTCTGTTTGTGTGATTGTGTTTCTCATTATTTGAAAGTAGAATAATATGCTTTGTTTTTTAAATTTTAATAAGGTTACTGCATTTTTTTTTTTTTGAAGGGGTTAGGTAATTAAAGGCAAATCTTTAAGGGAGCATTCCCTTTATAAATGACTTTGTAATGAGTGAGATGCTGGCAGGGGGCCGCATTTTTGTATTTCAGTGATATAAACGTGATCCTGATAAAATAAAGCAGCTGGATGAAGAGTCACCGCTTTGATTAATGGTTTTTAATAACCTTCCTTTTTCTTTTACTCCCCTTCTCTCCTTTATCCTCACTTTCCTTTAAGCAGATATGAATTTGATCTGGCTCTAACAACAGTGCAAAGTCAACAGAGGTAGTGATAAGAATCAAAGGAGTTTTTAGGGACCTGGTTACCACATAATAAAGGCAACATCCTCTTTGCTAATGCACACCCTGCTTTCCTATAAATAGAGTTGAATGCATTGCACTGCTATAGGCTGTATATTGGTTGATGTTAATTCATACCAATGCACTAATACTAGTTGTTGGCACGACATATATCTTAAAAAGGTCAGGTGTCATTCTGCTGTGTTTGTGGTCTTTGTTTGCTTGTAATGTGGTCACACGTTTGCAAATTGGAGTGCAGCTTGTGGTTGAAATTCTGTTGCAGCCATGTTCCATCTCTCAGTGGAAAAAGTGCAAAAAAAGAAGAAAAGCTTCAGTTGGCACTGAAACTGTTCTGTAAAAATAAATAAATGTGTGTGTATATGTATATATGTATATATATGTATATATATATATATATATATGTGTGTATATATATATGTGTGTGTGTGTGTGTGTATATATATATATATATATATATATATATATATATAAAATAGCATATATACTATTATAGAGTATAATAGAGTAGAAAATCTTAGCTTGGTGCTTCCGCTTTGTGAAACCACGCATGTGTTGATCCGTGCTGCAGCAACGTGCATCAGTTCCTCTCTGACCCCAGTGTTAATCTGCATTCAGACTGAGCCTTCACTGGTTTTCTTGGCTTCTCGATAGTGGAGCAGCTTATTTCTTGGGACTTCGCTGTTTTGTGACAGTCTTGTAGGCCCCTGCCAGGCTGTCGAATCGGCAGCACACGCAAAAAGACGGGCGATACGAAACCAAGCTTGCGACTCGCGTCGATTTTGTTGTGGCTGATTTCACACCACCGCGCGTTCGCCTCCAGTCTAGATTTGCAGAACGGCTACTGCTAACGTGCGTAATGTATCGTAGAGAGGAAGCACAGTAAATAGACGGACACGTCCATCTGCAAGAAAGAGGAAACGAAGATGGTGATGATGGCTTCGCCAAAATCAGCCTTCAAATGCTCGATACCAATGGCGAAGCCTTCCCTCCCATTGAAGCTGCTTTTCTGGGTGTTTATTGTCGTCAATCACTCTACAAGGTAAGATATTAACGCGTATTTTCTCTCAAAACCACGATTCTGTTGTCGGCCCATTGGTCAGCATGTTTCAGATTTTAACAGCATATATTGCAGTGCCTCCATTCCAACGCTACCTTGCTATTAAGGGGATCCTTAGAGATTAGGTAGATGAGTTTTATTTATAGGGGGGGGGGGAAACCCTCTTAGCATTCAGTGTATATGGCACGTTGAATTGCGGTTCCAGTCGGAAGGGAAATATTGTGAATATTAAAATTGCCTCAGCGATACATGCATGCACATCGTATGAATGCCAGACTTGGTGTATCAATGTATTTCTTTCGCGGAAAATAAAAGCCACGAAGAGCTACAGACTGCCATAAACATCTGGCTTTGAAAAGTAAATAACACCGAGCGTTTTTGCCGATAAATATTTATCTGACGAGACAATTCACCCAGTGTCTCCCTCTCAATCTGCCCCGCGTTAGATATAGCATAGTGGCAGGCTAAGTTGAGTGAAGCTAAGGCTACATTTAGTCTCTGTTAAGCTGTCTTCAAGGATCAAGTATATTCTAAGAGTCAAAGCCTTGTTATGAACGCACTGTGTCGGATGAGGTCGAATTGGAATAGAGGCCACATGAAAACAATCGTTTGTAATAAAGACAACTTGTGCATAAAGAGGGAACCTTTCCACCCACGTATTTGAAATAAAAAGCATTTCAAAATGGCAGACAATCACACAGAGAATACAAGTGTAAAGGCACAATAAGGAAACGGACAGCACATATGCACTGATCCTTGCCCAGCACACGCACACAGGCAAACAGCTGCCATTTCTGCTTCAACTGAGGGGCGGAATTGTGTTTGCTGAAAAGTAAAGAAAAGAGAGAAAGCTGTGTGGTTGTTCCTGTGAAGACTTCATTCCCGTATAGTGAGATAAGAACAGTCGAGAGGAAGCGGATGGTTAGGCTCCTCGCATCGCTTTGCTCTTGTGCTGCTGGAGGGTGAAAAATGGAGGCAGATAAATCAACCGACGTTCAATCACCGTCATGCTGGTCGAAACCTCGGGGCTCCTTGCCCAGATCTACATTGTTAGGCCTGTGTATTTCTAATTGTCTGGACAAGTAGTGTTCACAATACAGTTGAGTAAATGCTACATTCTTTCCCACTGATTTACATTCAGATATGAGATCTGTTTATGGCGTTCATAATTTAAACATAAAGAACTAATGCAGATACAAAGCAAGTTATGTTGTATTTTGGTTCATCTTAATCATTGCATGGGATATGCAAACACCTGTTTGGAGGTTACAGTTATGACTCAAAGTTGGAGCATTTTTCAAACTATTTCACAAAGTTTCTGTGGAGGTCCTATGTTTGGTATAATGATTCAAATTTAGCCACTGATCAGCAGGCACTTGCACTGGAAGTCATTTGTGATTCATGTATGAAAGCTCTTTCATAAGACATCTTTCAAGGTCTTTGCATGCATTCAGTAATCTGTGCTGATCTGTGATTCACTGACATTTGCTATGTGTAGTGATGTCAGACTGCATCACAATACATTAACCCAGTCAATTACTCACTTATGAAAGTCAATTACTGTTACAGATCAAATTTCGTAAAACACCCTCAAGCAGAAGTAGGAGAAATTTTGTTGCAAATGCTTTGGTGTATTGTTCCATAGTTCAGTAAGTAGGTGTCAGGTGTATATCCAGGATCCATTAGAAGATTTTGAGGCTGTGGCTCATGGGAAAAGGGCCTTGACAGGAAGGAGTGATGTCAGAATGAGCAAAGTCTGGTGGTGCTTAGATTATGCATCATTTCAGATGGTCTTTGCTATTTTGCAAACTCATCTCAAGTGTATCAGGTAGCAGATGAAATTTATTACGTAAGTGTAATGTATTTATTTACTTTGTATTTTTAGCTTTCTAACCATAACTGTCCTAGGACATTTTTATAGTCATATGTCCTCCTATGTAATCAACAATAGCCTAAATTGGTTTGACAAACATGGATATATTGTAGATATTACAGATACACAACATTTTTGGACTGTTGTTTATATATATATATATATATATATATATATATATATATAAGGTGTAATGTGGTAAAACATACCATCAAAAACATAATTTCACTTATTTTGACCAAAAACTAAAGGGATCTCCACATCACTGTCATTATGTGACAGTGTCAGACCTGAATGCACTTTTCAAATATCAAAATTAAATGGATTATTAAATGGATTTTTATGGTTTAACACCTCTAATGAGTAGCTGTCACGTTAGAAATAAAGGGCAGTACTGAGAGCACATTGAGTTGTAAAACAAATATATTTTCACTTCAGAATTTACAAAATTAACAGTTTTATGAAGCTTAGTGCTCTGGACTTATCTGCAGCACCAGTGTTCCAGCATCAATATTTATTAACTTTATGACCTCAGACTAAAGTTGGTGCTACTTTATTGGTTCATTTTGTGCAGAACAAGAGTTGCATTATGTGTTAAACACCCTTTTTGGTGTGACCACACTTGAGGCCTGAAGCAGAAGGCTTGGATTAACAAAGAAAGTCTATAAAAACTGTTATAATACCCATTATCTCTGTCTGGGATTTTTAGGTTTTGTCTAGCCAGTTAATGCAAAGAAATCTTGACTATGTTTTAATTTGATTCCCTCAGTTCCCAAGCACTTACTGAGTGTTAAAAGAAGAGGTAATACAAGACAATGGTAAACATGCTCCTTTCCTAACTTTCTTGAAACATGTTGCTAGCACAGTCAAAATGAGCTTATAACTAAAAAATTGACTTTTTTCAATCTGTGTTTAGTTACATTTTTGAAAAATGAGAAATGCTAAGAATTTATAAGATGAGATTTACGCTCTCACACTGTGATATTTCTAAAAGCGTTCTGCTTTTCATTGTGGAACAAACATAAAAAGCTAATGCCATTTATTCAGCGCTGCATGATTTCTCAGGCAATAAAAGCAATACAATGCTACATTGAACTGTAAGTTCAGAGAAATACCTGAAATGCCTTGCCAGCAGCATATACACCTGCACAGTTCTAATCAGTTGGGAGGACATTTTTTATATTAAACTTGTATTATTAAATGTGACTCAGGTCCATGGATGTTATCAGTTTGTTAAACTAAACTCTGACTACACAAAATCTCTCAAGCAAAAATATTCTATGGACATAGGATGTAATTTAGATTTGTTGTAACTTTTGAGGTGCTTTTAAGTATAGGTGATACGGGAAACATTTCACAACATATTTTATGCTAATTGTGTGAATTAGTCCTGAGTCTGCCTGCAGTTTGTTGCTTTCCAGTTATACCTATCCACCACTGATTAGTTTGCCAATATTTCTAGCTGAAGTTCCTTTAAATTGGAAACCTACAGTGAATTGGGGTCAGCCAAGCTGTCATACGGCATCTGCCTCATGTCACTTGGAAAGGGTCGGGACCTTTGACAAACATCTTAGAATTCCTAAAATTCATTTGATAACAAAGGGATGTTGGCTTTTTTTTGCCTATGGTGAAGACAGTTTGACAGGACAGCAAAAGATAATAGACAAAGCTCATGGCTACATCTTTACAATTGAGAGACTCTAGGTAGGTATTAAATTTAAATTAACTAGCGCAATGATTATCCCCATTCATGACCGCTATATCATAACATACCCTGAGAGTGCCCTGTCTAAAGTTTTTTTGTGGGGTCATCCTAGCCCTAATAGTTCTGCCTTTATTCAAAGCAATTCTGTGTAAATATATATATTGCTGACTTCCTTAATCCAAAAGTGTTTGTGCACATCTGTGTTAAGAACACTGAAAGCACAACTTAATAGAAAGATACTTTAAAAAAAAAAAAAAAGACTGCCACTGTTTTGTTTCCCTCTGTGGTAGTATTAATGTTATGCTTTAACTCCGTACATTAGTCTAGAGTTAACCATTCACTGCTGCAGTGACTTTGGAGTCCTGCTGATATACAACATCAAAAGATTTTCTTTGGAAATACAAAATTCAAATGAAGATCTCATCCCGCCCTCAAAACATAAAACACAGAACTGGCCCTGCTGTCACTACTGACTGGCATGTCTTTTATGATGCCAAGTAACTCATTAGTAATTTTTTGATAATTTAGGTTGCTGCTAAGGATGTATTTCTGCCACACATGTAAAGCACACATTTCAGGCCTACAGTCTGCTTGGCGACCCCCTTAGCAATTTCTGGTTACTAAGGAAAAATGTGTATTAGCAAGTGGTTGCTGGCTGTTGCCAGGTGAAATTGGGCCCAAAGAGAGCGCTGCACCAAAAACCTACTTGTGATTGCTTTGGTTGCTAGCAGATTGCCGCAGTCACCTGTAGTTTGCGTGTAATGCACTGACTTGTCTTCAAGCACTTACCAACTACTTCCCAAGTGGTAGTGAAACCAGAAAAATAGAATGTTCAACTTCAAAGTAAAAGTTGTGCCTTACTGCTGAAATCAACACCTTTCAAAAGGCACAACTTTTACTTTGAAGGCAAACATTCTCCTTTTCTGGTTTGTGTCACACCAAAGCAATCCCAAGGTGGTTTTTGGTGCAGCATTGTATACCTGTTTGTGACCAATTTCACCTAGCGACTGCCAGCAACCACTTGCCAGCAGGTTGGGGAATACAAATGGGGAATACATAGGGAATACATGGGGAATACCAATCCTAGGGTCACTGATTGGTCTTTAGGCCTGTGTGACTGGGGCCTAAACAATCCATTTCACAGCTTGCCAGCAACCACTTGCCAACCAGTAAGGGAATACACATTTTTCCATAGAGGCCAGTGGTTGCCAGGGGGTCACCGACCGGACTCTAGGCCTGTATGACCGGGATCTAACTTGATACATACAAATGGAATTATTACAGAAATGTCTCATTGTGTTCAGCCACTGACCAAAAAAAGTTAACACTACATATCAGTATGAGCTAATCTTTGTAATGTGGTTCACAGTGGATTGTGCTAGGTCTGTAAGTGGACTGGTTGTCTATGTCAGAATGCAATTAAATAGAGCAGTTAAATCCTGGTAATTGGATTTTTAAATTCCTGCATGTGAGTAACCTAACTTCAGTTCTTCATTTATTCAAATTTGCAGCCTGACTGAAGGAAAAGCAAAATTTTATATTTTGAACTTTTGGTTCCAGGTCAAATAATTACACTTTATTTATCAGTAAAAGCTTTTCTTTTATGAATGATAGAGCCTTTGAAGAGAGTATGGGAGCAGCAATATGATGTGCAAATGTGGTTTGTTGCGTTGTTGCCAAAGGTGCAAAATTAATTTAATGTTGAGTAATAATGAGCATGAAAGTTCATTAGATTATGTTCCTTTATTTGCTGCAGTTTGAAACATACAAAGATAATATCTCAGAGGTACTGGATGTGGTAGAGTCATGATGGTAACTGGATGAGGTCGAAAGCTTGCTAATACTGCTGACATTACTGACATTACCCTCCTTAGATCCTCTTATGGATACATGAAACTGTAGCAAAGAGCACTGCTCTGCTGCTTTACATGAAACCTGAAATTAGATTTTAATTGAAATTCCGATACTCTCGTTACCATTGTCACTACAAACAAATAATAAAATGCACATCCATACATATGAACACAAATACGCATGTGCACACACAGGACTCTCTGTGGACCTTCAGGTATAGAATTAATAGGCAAACCCTTAGATCTGCCTGTAGTGAAGAACACATGGCTCTTCCTTTGATCTGCCCGAGTTTGGAACATTTCCATATACACAGAGAAACTCTGTGAGATGAATATAGATGATTAAATTGCAGCAACCTGAAAAATATATTCAGTTTCTCATAGCTTTCTCTATCTATCTGTCTATCTATCTAGCTATCTAGCTATTTATCTGTCCCTGTCTGTCTTGTGTTTCAGTAATAAAATCCATTAAAGCATATTTAAAAGTGTTCACCCAAGTAAAATAATTAAGATGTAATGTTTTAGCCACTTGTGTTATGGTTGAGATGTATGGCTCTTAATGGCGTTTAATTAGTCTAAGGATGACTGCCGGTCAAAACATTAGTCACACCTAGCCTAAGAACACGAGAAAGCTATCAGGGCTTCTATCTCTGTGTTTTACCATGTTTTTTTCATTATTTCCCTTCTTTATTATTTTATTCAGACATTCCTTTCATCCCATTACTCTAAAGCCTTGCTGAAAGCTCACAGCTATTTCAAGGTTGCTGTTTTGGTCTGTTGACCATCTCCTTGATCTAATCCAGTCATTACTAGAGGTGCCCAAGTGATCCATATCTGTGATGGCTTGAGGATTAGACCCAAGAGGAAGTGTACAAGCATTTTTTTTATTTGTGGAAACTCTCTCTTTCTTTCTGTCTCTATCTAACCATCTACTTTCTTATCTGCAGCTTTCCATTTTTGTATCTGCCTTGTTTCTGATGACTGTATTCAGTTCCTGTACAAATTTGTATTTTTTTATCAACCATATGTCATTTCAGGCATAATTCCCATGCAATCAGTAAATCAATATGTACATATACAAGGAAGATTTCACAGATAAAATGACATAGGAAACATGGGACTGATTTCACACTTCACTGAATATTACAAAGGTTCGTGAATTGTTTCATTAGTTCCCCCAGCAAGCATGTGCACTTTACATTGGTGGACTAAATTTTTGTGGGAATGATAAATTTAAATAAGCCTTTCTTTTTTTAGTTGTGATTTTGTCATTAACATTAAACTAAAAGGCAAACTTAAGGAATATAGAGAGATCACACTCTTAATATAGCAAAGTAAATTGATTGGTAGTGCAACACTAATATATATTCAAAATGCCTTGGACATAAAAAAAAAAAAAATAGACATGATATGAAAACAGTAAGGCATCGTTAAAAGATGCATATACACACAAAAAAAATACAATGAACAGAAGGCAAAAAATTGGTCCAAAGTTCATTTTAATAAAATACAAGGGTTGAGAAAAGTTTCGAACCTTCTTTTCAAAGCACCTCGATTTGGAGCAGCTTCCATGGTTTCTGAGACCCTGTTCTACATCTGCCATATGATATGCATAGTTGCTGTTGTTTAATCAAGATCCATTTGTAGAAAAGCTAGAATTTTTCTTATAAGAAATCATTTTATATGTGCCATTCTTATTATTCCATAACCTTTTTCACTTTCTTAAACATTTGTGTAGTTCTTCTGCAGTAGTTCCACAGAGCATCATTGGCATTATTATTGAGGTGCTAGTCTCAGGAAAACCCCACCACTAAACTGCACTTTTTTATGTAAACTCTTCCTCCATGAACAAAACCCTTCTTGAGGGCAGTCCAACCACTGATTGCATAATGAACTGCTGTCTTGGTAAATCGCGCACTAATTACATACAGATTGTGCTCGCACAAACTGAATGAAAAGATGTAGTGCAAATTTAGCTTGTGCTTGTATGCCTATAAATCTGGCCCACAATCTCTTTCACCAACATGCATACTTCATGCTTTTTCACTGTTCTTCTCCTTATGTTACTTACATATCTCCATCTTGCCCACTGGCAGTAAAAATCTTATCTTTTATATTAAAGTGCATATTAATACCATGTCTTTTGAAGTAGTTCTACTCCGTGCCACACGTTATAAGATGGTTAATTGTCCCTTTCACATTATTACTGCAAATCACCAAAAAAGTAAATAAATCAATAAATAAAAATATACTATAATAATGAATAAGCCTTTGTTTTAGTAATATAATTTACCAATATCATGATTGGCTGTTGGATAACAGGGAAAGCGTTTACAGCTTCATTGTGGTGGTATTTGTGGTATGAGGCTCTTGAGACATCATTATTCTTACAGTTTGAGAAATCTGAGGTGAGGAAGTAAACTCAGGGAAACTGCCCTGTCTTCACATATGCTTGGGGTTCTCAAAACCATCTTTTCTGACACAACATACATGTTTGCCACTAAACCCCTTAACTTTGCAATGTTGGAATTTATTCACTGTTTTTATAGTCACTTAGATGAAAATGAAAGGAGAGTTTTAGCTGTTATTGGAAAAATTACAGTAAGAGCACATGCAGTTCTTACATTTGCTTACTGTTTTTAATATTCTACAGATGGTGTTATGGTTGCTGGAGATATTAGCTTATCTTATCCTTCATCACAAAAATGTCTCTTAGATGATTGGGCCTTAAGAAAGTTCTGTGTGGTGTTTTACTCTCTGCTGCTCCCTTATTCACAAGGGGTCACCACAACAGGTAGCCTCCCAGAATTAAACCAAGGATCTTTTGCATGCTAGGCAAATGTGTAAACCACTACACTATGGAGCCATGGCTCCTATAGACAATAAATAAATAACATTAGGATTTTAATTAAATATTGCACGTGTATTTGTATCCTTTCCTAGAAAGAAAAAGTCACGTGAGGTTTAAAGCAGGTTACTTTAATTGACTTGATGGTCTAATTCCAACTGATAGATTTATTTTTTTAATTATTGTTATGAAAATTACCTTTCTCCCTTAAGAATCTGTCACACAGATTTCTTTGGAAGAAAACAAAAGGCTATATAAGTGACTCACCATTACTTAAGTAATTATTATTTATTTAGGTTACAACTGTCTGAACTATGGTGAGTTGGTGTTACTAACACTAACAAAGTTTCTAACTATCTAACTGCAGTATTTTAAACATGAGTGTTGATGGGGGCAGAGTGTGAACAAGGCTTCCAGGAAGACAAAATTAATGATTAAAGCCAGTATCACACAGGACTGCGGCTGTCATATACTGTAGGCTGTCATCTTAGATTCACATATCTGTAAGACCCTCGTTTCATTTTGAGGTTGTTTTGTGCATGTCAGTTTTGCCAGCAAGACTCAGAACAACAACATTATGACAAAAAAACAGATCTGGATACATGAAAAGATCTGAAACAAATTCAGTTCTTTCATCTAATTTTCACATCAAATATCAGAAAGCATGCAGTTTGTTTGTACTCTGACTTATCTGATGTCATCTATAATGCATCATAGGATTGATCTTGAAATACTGGTTGGTTGTTCATCAAAATGAGTGCCCTAAAATATCAAATATATTCAAAATATCTGGTAAGGCTATCAAAAAGGCACATCTGAACAGATATGTTTTTGCAAATAACAGTATAGCAATGCAAAATCCTAAATGAGCTAACAGATTTTGCAGTGAAAACAAAAATGTTCCACAGTGATTATATACCGTCATTGAGTTCGCTTATTTCTGCAGTTAATTTTAGAATTTTCGTTTTCCTACATTGAGGCGAAAGTTGAGGAAGATCCTTCAGTGCTGGTGGTTTGCCTGTTAGTCTGTTTGTCAGCAAGATTACCCTAAAACTACCAAGCTGAATGTCATGAAAACTTGAGAAATGGGGCATTCGCCTTCACGGGGAATGTGCTCTCTAATTGGTCTTCTAGTTTAGCTATGCAACGACTTTGCTCCACAAGACATACCAGAAAAAAGAAATGGAAAGTAATGAAATCAATCCTGACCTTTAATTGAAATCTTTAAAATACCTTTCTCTTGCTGTCTTTATAAAGAAAGAGAAAAACCCATCAAAACTCACTGGGAAAGAAGCTACTTGGTATCCATTCAAAAGAATTTATTGATTATATGCATTTTTTCACTCTCTGCCTTGCAGTTCCCTCCAGAGTGATGACGATGATGAGGTGTCTAACAAGACGTGGGTGCTGACTCCCAAAGTGTATGAGAGTGATGTCACACACATCCTAAACAGCCTACTAGATGGATATGACAACAAACTCAGACCTGACATTGGAGGTGGGTGCTGATTTTTCACAGATCATCCGTTTATTCACAGAATCATAAAGAAATATGTGACCAAATTTGTAATTAGACACATACATCAACGAACCAAAACTTTACAACCACACAGATTATTATTATCTCATGACGGTAGTGCATAATTAGGTCTGGGATTTGCTTGACAGTAAGTGAACAGCTGGGTGTCATACTCAGAATATTGGAGGCAAGGGAAATGGGTTAAGATCATAATGATTTTGATGTAGTGATTCTTAAAATTACTGGTAAGTAAAAGAAAAGAAGAAGGGAAAAAAAACCTAAATAAAGGAACAACACATTAAGGCACACCTAGTGCATTTGTTTCGTTTGCTTGTTTATTTGAATGTAATACATCCATATTTTAATATTTTTTAAATTTATTTTAATAATAATTTAATAATAATTTTTAAATTTTATTAATTTTTTAAATTCCTTTTCTGTAAATCAGCTACTCCATTACTCAGAAATTTACTATAGCATGGAAGTATTTAGCACTTGGGCTCAAATTGGGAGTTCAAAGCTAAAATATAAGAGCTGCTTGTGAATTCTGTAACACTGTAACACAAAGATGTGTAAGGTACTGAACTAGTTCTACATTTGTAGGGGTGGTTGAACAAAGTATAATGAACAGATGAGAGCCAAAAACCTTTAAATGAAATTAAACAACAACCTCTGTTTTATAACAGAATTGCCATTAAGAGTCAAAATAAGCACTTCCTGACTTTTTATAGTTTTGCCTCATGCCATTAGCTACATAAAATACACATTCAGTTCATAACAAAATAAAATGCATGTTGATGTAGTTATCAACTTTACAGTCTATGCCTTCTATTTTTGGTAAAACTAATCCCTAATTACCTTTTTCACTCATCAAAAATACACCTCTTTCAAACTCAATAAAAATGTCATGAAAGTCACCAAAACTCCCTTGGTTGGAGTTTGAACAGTCATCAGTTTTTCAGTGACTGATTAAGACCTAAAACATGAAAATACTCTTGAAGGTTCTCAATTGTGTCCCTTCTTTGTGCTGACACTGGCTGGCTTTTTTTTTTCTTTCCAAGATGCTAACTAGTCTTAATAAATGCACATGCATGCAGTATAGTCAGGGAAACTGTCTGTCACCATCCTGCAAACCTGTAGACAGCTAGCTTACACCCTTCATTCTGACAGACAGCTGAGCAGGACTCCTTGTCTGTAGAAGCCTATCACGTCCATCTGCAAGACCAGATGAGGGAGATACTTGATATCTTTGAATACTTGATTCATGTGTTGGTGGTTTCCTGGGAAACCCAGTTAAAGTCATACATAGTGTCATAGTGACATAGAGTCACATAATAATAAAGCTGCACCACTTTATATGGTACCATAAAATTGCTTGCCCACATCCTGTAGTACTCATGCTCACTGGGCACTGTCCAGTGCTATATTCAAGCTAAAAATGGCAAGGATAGTTTGTAAAACTGCTCCCCTCCTTCAAGCCTACATCCAAGAGTTTCAGTGAAAGATTTGTCATGCTTCAGGGAAACAAAAACTGAAATATACAACCTGCACCATAAAAAGCAGGGACGACAGGCTCCTTCCTAAGAAGAAAATGTTATATTTGGTGTATTTCTCTTGAAGTGGATTTAGGAACAGTTTTCACTCAGTTTTTTATTCTACTCGGAGCTACCAACATTATTCTTGCATAATGGCCCACTTTTGACCTTTTCCCCTGTTTCTTCTTCTTTTCTCAGTTTAAAATTTGTTTTGGTCTTTGTCACTCCTTTCTCAACTGTAGACTTGTGGCATAGATGGACTAAACCATCAGCTTGTTCTTTACACCTCCCTATGAGAAGTTAATGTTATCCCTAACAAATCCACTTTCTCTGGAAGTGCATACAACCATTAGGCAATGCTAGTGCAACAAAAAGAGTACAATCCTTCATCAGCTTTTCATTTGAAAATTGTGCCAATTGTGATCACTGTAATATGTTGATTTGACCTAATTTTAATGATAACTCTATACAGCATGACTAATGATTGATCTTAATGATAGCACAAGATGAAAGTAGCAGAGTAAAGCTGATGCTGCATGTAGTAAATCCTTTACATTAGTCTGCATTCATGTTTTCCTGTATACTGTATAATATTATACATATTGTACAGTATATGGAATGCTGACTATAACATGACACATTTCATGAGGGTGTCATCTTTTTTCTTGAGACTTTTGAAGTGGGTCTGTGCTATAAATTGAAGAGCAGCTCAGATGTGCTTTGAGGTGAAGCTTCAACCAAGAGAGCCGCTGCTTAGCTGGGCGGCTGGCTGCCACAGTCTTAGCCATCATCTTCAAATGTTCTATGATCTTGCTCTCTCAGCGCTAGTCTTCCAGCTGCCACCAAGTTACACATCTACACAGGGGATATAATTAACTGGCTGTACTGTCATCTGAGCCAAAAACCAGCCAACCATACCAAGCAAAAGTGAAGTTTCTCCGCTACTACTTAGAGCTCAGAGTTGTGGATTTAGATTAATTGCTGATTGTGCCACAGATTCCCTTTTGATGCTCATTTAATTTTAATGGCCCTAGAGTGTAATGTACATGAGGAATTGAAGCAACTGGACTGTGAGAGATAGAAAAATGTCCTAAAAGTCCTAATTTTTATTCTATAATCCATCTATTGTATTGATCAAGGTTTTTTAGAGATCAACTTGTAGGGAAAACAGAAGCAAGGACCTAGAGTTATTGTACACAAAGTTTAATGAATTCAGGCTACAACTCTAAATGACTCGTAATGTCTGGTAATGGAGTCTATTAGCTAATTCAGTAGTGGGTGTATTGGCATGTATTACATTGTTAGAGGGAGCAAGTTTGAAATTTTAGTGCAGCCACTTTGATATTTATTGACATCTTAGAATATTTTTTCCTGGCTTAAAACCTGAGACCCTTGCATGTGTGTGTGTCATTCTGTGTGTGTGCTGTGTTTGTTCATTCATGTGCAAGTGATGTCAGTAGGGTGTGAGTGCAATGCACATTCTTGTTTCCCTTTGAGTGACATGAAAAATGGATGCAAACCTGCACTCACTTCCTCAGTCTATCTCTCACACTCACTAAAGCTCCCACATCAAGCCTTGAGGCTGGTTGAGTCTTAACCTGACTCTCCTCTCAGACGTAACGGCCAGTCATCCATAAACATTAGAAGGCAAAGTGTAGAAGTTGATCCAGGCTACCTCAGAGGCTCTGGCAGAGTATGAATGTCCATTTGACACCAAGCTGTCCAGTTTCCATAGCCATACTTTGTCTTGTGCCTGCATGTCTATCTCAAACCAGTATAGGTATTAGGCCACAAGAGGTACAATGCAAAATGGTGGACAAATGGTGCAAATGCAGGTGCAAAAGCATGTGTGTGCAAAAGTTTCATTAAAATGAAGTATCCTCATTTAAAAATCAGACTTTTATCATTTGCTTTAATGCTATGTTGTATATTTGTTTGGTGAACAAATTATATCAACAATGAATACATGAATACAGAATGAATGTGTGGTTCTCAGAAACCATTTTGACAGGGAATTTGGCCATGTATTCTTGGATGCAGTTTTCTCTCAAAGAAAGGGAAGTCTGAACTTTTTTTTTCAGTCTCACTTTATGTCTTTGACCAACTTTGACCTAATACTGCAATATAGTCTTGAAACTGCATGAAAATTAATGTCTCACAGTAAAATGGTCTAGGTTCAAACTTGCTGCTCTCAGTTAGGGCCTTCATGTTCTGCAAGTTTTACAGGGTCTTCGACTTCCTCCCAAAGACTTGGATGTAAGGTTAATTGGTTGTCTTGCCTCTCTGTGTTAGCCCTGCTATGAAGTAGTGCCCAGCATAGGATAAACGTCTGGATGGATGGATGGAATTATCTAATTTAAATAATGTATTATTATAGATTACTTATGGTGTTTGATTGCTTTTTTTTTTTTCATTGTTTCAGCCTGTGGTTTAAATAGGATGTTGCAAATTGAAAGCCTGACAAAGAACCAGACCAAAATATTGCATTTCCAGCAAACTTGGTGCTGACTGTGTCCAGAAACCTGTTTGCCAGGTGTGAATTAAACAGCGTGTCCATGTTTATCCACTGCAGTCTAACTGAACATTGATGTTTTCCAAACGCTTTCTATTCACACATTCACTTGCATTCACAAGAGGGAGAATATTTTCCTCCTACTTCTCCATTATGATGATATACACAATAAACTAATAAATTTTTGTGCTGCTGTATGAAAGATAATTTCTGCGCTCTAAAAGGTTTTTCCCTGTGTTTCTTTGCAGTCAAGCCAACTGTGATCCACACAGACATGTTTGTCAACAGCATTGGTCCAGTAAATGCCATCAATATGGTAAGTGAATATGATGTTAATATGATGCTAATGTGTCATCACTGTTATCATTAATAGTAGTAGTAATAGTTAAACTGGATTCATAAGCAAGATTGAGAATATTTCTCCCCAACTCTGGTTGCCTAAGAACCCTTCAGCGGGTGTTTGCTGTACTCCCTGCACTGCTCACTGCCATTGTAGTGTAGCAATAAGATATGATTAAATAAGTTTATTTATCTGTAATTCTTTATTTATTCTTTGAATATATAAGTTGGGAAATGCCTTTGTTACAACAGCTAATAATTGTGTTAAACACAACCTACAACAAAATTGTTTAAACGAGTATAATAGTATATAGTTCAATAAAATGAAATACAATATCACAAAACAAGCATTTCAATAAGGTGAAAGCTAATTTGAAATCAAAATAAACAGTAAAATAAGTATAAAAATATTAAGTAACAATATAATTAAGTAGTAAAGTAAAATATCTCAAATTCAACAAAGTAAATAAACCAAAATTAAGAATGTCTTACTAAAAATGTAAGAAAAATAGAATAGGAAAAATAACACAAAATTAAAGTGGTTCAGTATGCAGTGTACCATCCAGGTATCAATCAAGAGCTGTTCTAGACTTTGGATTTAAATAGATAAATGTGGTCTGATGTATTCACCTGATTGCAGTTTAACACCTCATATCTTTAAATAAGACAAAATTAACAGGGAACAATTTTGTGTTGCTCAACACACATGCCAGATCTCACAGCAGTATATTTGAATATGACTGTGTGCGCTGGCAAATCCTAAGATGTTCTGGCTTTGTACATGCCAAGAATTGCATCAACGACAATCTGAGTCAACTGTTCAAGCTTTTGTGTTTTGTTCAAGTAAATATGCTTAATTTGTGATTTTCCTTCGGTCTAGTTTAAAGGCAAGAGTTTTTTTTTTGTTTTGTTTTTTTGTTTTTTTAGAATTTCTATCATATGTCTGTGATAGAAAGGCATTGGTAAAGCCATGATACCATGGCTGCACTAAATTTGTTACCAACTGCAGTAGCTGATGAATATATATGTATATAGATAGATAGATATTTTTGTGATCTATGTGCATTTAATGATAAAACAAATAAAACTGTTATTTTTTTAAGCACTTTGTTACTTGCCAAGACAAGTCTGTCCAATATCAGATGTATGACTCTTACACAATTTCACATTACTTTCAGCCAACATGTGTGGGAGAACTGGTTTTTTGTATCAGCTTCCAAAAATCCCTTTGCTGGGTTTTTAGAGGGAAGTCAGAATTTTAGAGTTAAAAACGTTTGAAATGATGAATCTTCACTGATTCATATAGGTAAACCCTTAAGTAATATACATAATATAGAGCTTTAACGCCACAGTAACTACCAAAATAGGACAGAATAGTTTGGAAGTAAATAATTAGAAATTGAGTCTCCTTGTCATTGTTTCATGTCATGAGCAATCTGTTCTACATGGTGATGCCGTTCCATTTCACTAAGTCTTAGCTAAAACGCCCACTCTACTGAAGTTACAGTGATGCTGGAAGAGAAGCATTTATGGTATCAGTTAGAAAATGTGTGTTTGTGCTCACATGAGGAGGTCTGTGAGCATGCATGGCTGCATGTGTGTGTGTGTGAAGAGGGCATTCTGCTGACATGAAAGGTTGACCGATTGCCTCACATTCATATGTAATACATGTGTTTGGGCCAGTGATTTCACACTATGAAATGATAAATGTTGTGAGGTTAGTAGTTTTTTCATGAAGAGCACAGAATAAACCAATTGTATGGGGGTGTGAATCTAGGCATGAATAAATTTCTTATTTATGCAGTAGGAATCTTTGAAGTATGGCAAAGTTACAGGTTATTTGAGTGTGAGAGAGGACGAAGGGATGGGCCAGTATAACAGAAGGAAAGAGGTCAAGGTCTGAAGAATAAAAAAGAATGATAAATTGATGCTTTGTAGCCACTGTACCTGAGCATTTCTTAGCTGCTTTTAGAAGTCTTTGAAGTAAAAGAAGAATGAAAGTTCCCAGGCCTTGAAAGATCCAAGACTATATATGTTTATCATGCTCAATGGGGCACAGATGAAGATCCTAGAAGATCCTAAGTCATTCAGCCTTTCTCTTATCATTGTATTTGTACTGTCTGTCTGTCCCTTGTGATAAAAAGGGATGCTGAAGGGTGGGAATTTTGCCTTGTGAAAATGTTTTTCAAATCTCATTTGGAACTCTTTGGCAAGGATTTAGACTTTATTGTTGGGATAAGCTTTGTCAGAAAGTTAATGCCTCTATGGCCTCTTACACACAAATCCCCAGATTTTTTTTCTCTCCTGCTGTACTTCACTTTGAACCTCAGGGCTGAGCCAATCCAAATAACAAAATAAATAACATAGAATGACAGCTCCCTCTCTTTTCAATGCTTCACCTTTCCCTTTAATGTTAGATTACATCTCACTTTATGTTTTTCAGCTCTGCCCAGACCTCTATTGCCTATGTTTTCCTCCATATAGTATGTATGTTCCAACACAGCTGTCACAGTATCACTGAAACGAATAGGAGAATAGGTTTTGTCAATGCTCAGGACAAAGTGCTGCCGAGGCAGCAGGTTATGAGGTTGGGTAATACTTCAGTCAAACAATGGGGGTTATTAATTGCCCCGTTGAACATTTAATTTTCAGGTTGAGGGCGTCAAGCTGGTCTTTTTCAACAGTGCTCTTAAGCAGGAACAAAAGGACATCTTGGCCTGAACAGACACCATCTTCTATAAGAAAAAAAGTGTATGCAAATGCATTCTAGCGTGAGGTTTCCTCTGGCATAGAAAAGTTCCCTTCAGACAGAGCAAAAGTTCTCGTTGAGCTCATATTTTGATTTGGTCTCACAGTTCATCAGAAGGTGAATGATGTTGACAGCACTAGATGCAATCAATATTTTTTGGAAGGTTTCTCATAGACTTTTATCTATTGTGTAATGTAAAGCATGTTCAGTTTTTTCAAAGTAAAGTTAAACATGACAGTGCAGGTAAAACAGGGTTTTTTTGTCATTAGGAATACACCATCGACATCTTTTTCGCTCAGACCTGGTACGACAGAAGATTAAAATTCAACAGCACAATGAAGGTTCTACGTCTCAACAGCAACATGGTTGGAAAAATATGGATCCCAGACACTTTCTTTCGCAACTCAAAGAAGGCCGATGCCCACTGGATCACCACACCCAATCGCATGCTTAGGATCTGGAATGATGGCAGAATACTTTACACCCTAAGGTAAAACATCAGGGATGCTGGAGATGTTAGTGATAGATCTTCTCATCTGCATATTTCTCATTCAACAAATGAAATGTATATTAGAGAGAGAATTGAAAGTTTTGGAATATTTGACTCCACCTTAATTTTATCACACTGAATTGTTTTTATTACTTATTATTTATTTATTATTTTTTTATTTCTCTGCCATTTTTCATTCTGTTTTTAGCATTTGACATTTTGCATTTTATTCAGTTATTATTCTGTTATTATTATTTTTTTATTTTAATATGTTGCCATTAAGCTTCCTGCTTCCTGCTCTACCAAGGGTACATGAGAAGCAACAAGCACCCAACCAGTATAAGGCCACTCATAATTCATTACACTGATTATCCTGAACAGGCCTTGGGAAATTTTAGTTTCCAGCTCGTTAAGGTTAACATTAATTAATGTACAAATTGTGTAGAGTGATTCAGGAGGTTGCTTATTGTGATAGGGGAACACATGAGCTACATTGCCCTAAACTGATGTTTCTGGGTCTGCCATAGAGTATGCGCTTTAAAAGAAAGCTTTTAATTTTACTTCAGTATTCAGTAGTTTGATTATCTGAATTGCTTTGATTTGTTTTAGAACATAAAGAATGTAAGTTGTAAAATGACTGATAACTGACAATAAACTGTTTTTGATTGTAAAACCATGGAACTAACATAGAAATATATGCTGTAAATAAAATAGGTTGGTAGATTAAAGATAAATATTACCTGTGCTTAGTATCGTCTTTGCATGCCATCATAAATACAGCAGCCATTTGCATTCACACCACAATATACCACTAGTGATAATAAGTGACAAAGTGAAGTCTTCTGGACTCAATCAAGCTGTGATGGATGTTTCTCTATGCAGAACACTACCTCTCCACTTCATTAATTTAAGGAACTCAGAACTTAACCACTGGTTAATTAGGATGGCCGCCATGATTCAGCGCACAATGATACATGACAATAGTGAGTGCATGGATGGGTAAAGTCGTTTAAGGTCATTCTCTCATTAAGAGGAAGTTTAATGACTTTTCCTTCAAGCTTCCTCAAGTGTGAAAAAAGAGACCTGTAGCTGTAAAAAACATAAACTTATTTTTGTGAAATTGTAATTAAGTGTTCCTAGTGTCATTTGTGATAATGGTTTAAACCTAAGGTTAGTGGTACGGTTTGGGTTCAGTTAGCGTAAACCCCTTTTTATAGAATTTTCATGTTTGGAACACCGAAGTGGAAAAGATTTTAACAAAATACTGTAACACCAAAATGTATGAGACTTCAGTTGAAATTAACATCTTCTGTTTTCTGAAAAAAATGCCTGTTTAACATGTGGCTAAAATAAAACCTAACCCTGGTGGATGTTAAAAGGTTTAATTTAAACATTTTCGTGATAGACTGTTAAATATGTCTGTATAGAGCATATTACACAATGTATTTTTGTGCCCATGGTTCTAAATTTTGTCTCTCTGCAGGTTGACCATCGATGCCGAGTGCCAGCTTAAACTGAACAACTTCCCTATGGATGAGCACTCATGTCCCCTGGAGTTTTCAAGCTGTAAGTTTGGCCATATGCTGATAGCCCACTGATTTACCCCTCCCTGTCTTCCTCATCTCAAACGCACACAAATGCAATGAGGCCATAAACAAGCCACATATGAGCAAAGACTAAATTTAAGTAGTGATTATGCAGCAGACCAAATCAAGGAATTCAAGCTGCAACGTTTAAGAATTTCTTTGGGAGCACTCCAATTACCTAAAACAACGCAGATGAGTCATGCATGTATTTATGTAAATAGGAAAGGAATTATGCATGTAGAATATGTAAAGTATACTCTAATGTAACTGGTTAGGCCTAAGATTGGTAAAAAGCAACACCAGCCTTTCAATAGATAGCTCCTGAAACGTGACACTCGCCCTCTTTTTTTGCTATTTCAGTCTCAAACGAGAAAAAATTGATTAAACATATTAGTGTGAATGTCTTATATTATGGAATATATGGACAACATTTAACAAACCATTCAGTCGTTTATTCATACTACATGCTGCCATTCAGTTAAGTGATTTTATAATAGATTTCCCACTACCAACTCGACCAAAGGCACTATTCGTTGATTTTCCTGCAACTTGTCAGTACTGATATTTTAAACAAGTGACACAAGTCCAAATGAGTTAGCCCTTCCATGTTAGGCATGGATAGGGGTAAGTTAGCTACTGAGGCCACTATGGATCTACAGAGAGACGCACCATGGGATATTCTCCAGAGAAAATGCTTCCTAAATAGCTCCAGTGCACAAGAAAGCAGGCCTAAAAATGGAACACGAGCATTCATTTAAATTTGATGAAAGCCATGGATGTTTTCAGAACTTTGAAAATCGCTTGATGTACACTATGAGCTCAATCTCAGAAGTAGCAGGCGGATCAGGGTGCGGCAGTTTATCACATGGCATATTTTCCAAACATGTGCCACAAAGCAACAAAGCATGGTTCGTTTTCCAGTGCAACCTCTGTTAACGGTGGTTTTGACTATCGTCAGTCAAGATCACTTTGAAGACTTTACAGGCACACATGGTACAATATATTGTTTCAGTTTGCTCAACATTGCATTTTATTATTTTGATTACAGCAGCTTTTTTTTTTTTTTTTTTTTTTTATAAAAAAAAAGGTCC
>VUQI01029701.1:0-10785 GCA_015106735.1 Paratilapia polleni | reverse complement strand
TTTTATCTTTCTGACATTTTATATTGTCAGTCCTATCTGTGTTAGGTATTTGTTATTTTATGGTGCACAGACCATACAGCACACAGGGATAAGGATTGAAGACAGTGAGTGATAGTGGCTGACAGATAATAATGTTATTAAAGGCAGTATCAAAGGCAGCCCATTGCTTCAGTCATTCAGCTTGATAAAGTCCTAACCTCTTAACATTAATACTTGTCCTCATACGTTTTTAACCAGCTTTAGTGACACCAAACGATGCCGCAACATAACTCTACTTGAAATGCGTTTCAGAGCGATAAACTAGGACATTAGAATATATGAACTACAAGATTAAAGTCATCTAATTTGCAAGGGAGGAAAAGCAACTGCTTAGATTAATGATGTTGTTCCTGTTTTTTTGGTTTAGATGCTGCTAGGCAAAGATTTAAGTCCTGAGGTGAGGAGATGCAGAAAGGACAAAATAATTATTAATTATTATTTTTCCTATCACAAAAAAAAGAACTCAGCCAATACCAAAACAGAACTGCTAGTATATATTATTAGGAACAGCTAAAAAGTCAGTTTTGAAGTAAGATGTAGCATACATAATGTACACATGGCTGTGCGCACGTGAATCGAAGCACATGCAGCTGCCCTTCCAGTGAGTCTCTCATTCTGGAGAAGGTACTATTGTGGGAAAAGGGGCTATATATATATATATATTTCCAAATTCCAAGATTTCCGCCTTCTGTAGTTTTAGGACCAATGCAACGCAAAGTGATATTTTTAATGGATTGTAATGTGTAATGTAGTGGTATGACTGGCTGGAAACTTACGTGATTTTTAAACTTAGTGTCCTGGATCATCACAGAGAAATGTGGAGAATAAGGGATTTTAGCTATTTTGCAGCTATTACTAAACCCTAAATGTGCAAATGCAAATGAACCTCTGCAAGCTTTTCTTGTGACACTGTTGAGATGGATGCAGATGGTCTAGAGGCTAAAAGCAGCTCAGAGCAGTTCTACTCTGTGGAGCAATTGTTCCTAGGGCAAGCCCTCAGTGCTCAATAAACTATTATAAAGTTTCATACCAGAGCCCTAGTTATTCTTTTCAGTCAGCTTATTAGCCTTGGGTAATAATCTGCAACCCAGGGTTTCAAAGTAATTAGCCACAAGGATAAACTTTTTGTGAAATACTCTGTGTCTGGCCAGTTAATATACACCATAAGAGGATAAAATTCAGAATTGCCATAAAACAGAATAAGCAGACTCCCATGAATCATAATCATAATGACACTACATGGCACATCACCCGAATTCTAAGCACTTACTTACTAGAGATATATATATTTTTTCTGTTATTGTATCAGAACTCTTAAGTATCAATATGTCATATGTGGCATAAGATGTTACAATACAAATCCTTGGAAGGAGCATATTATGCTAATAATGCTAATGCATGGCACACACACATGCAGGCCTATTACTGGTAAGTTTAACACAGGCTGCAGAGAAATTAAATTCCAAGTCACCCAAGCTAGTCTCTGTTTACAATGAGGATTAACCTTCCTTTACATGAATGTTTTAGCTTCAATGAAACTATCCATTAGTGTGGATAAGGGAATGTATTGTCAATATACATGCTAGATAAGTGGAATAATGCATGAATCAGAGCACCAGGGGCGCATTTGCCTAATAGGTGTATTGCAATAAAAATGCTTTCTTTAAGCTTGTTTTGTTTTTCAGGGGAAGGCTTTCAGATTGTTAAGGTACCTAAGAAAAAGTTGCGTAGTCTGAGTATACGGAGACATAAATTAGTGTTGTAGTTTTGGGCAATAAAGTTGCTAATTTAAATATAATTACTAATACTTCAAAGGTTAAAACCAGTGACAAAAGTAAGGGGTTATAATTTGCACTACTCAGTGAGTCTGTAAAGCATAAAAAAGTATAATTTCCATATCCTAAATGTAATTTTATGCTCTGATAAAGCAAACTTTATATTCTATCATTGGCATTTCTGAAAGGGATCAGGGGTACCTATAGATTTTTTTTTGTTGAATCTTTTATCATAAACTGTTACTGCTCTGGTGTTTTCACACTTGATTGCTTCTTAGTTATGAAAAAAGTATGTGTTGCCATCATGTCCTTGAATTTAGATTTAACTGAAAAGCTTTCAGACACTCAATAAAAATATCTCTCCTGCTGTTAATTATTCAAACAGAACATATTGGTGTTTCTGCTGTGATTTTTTTTAAGACTAGGTGTATGAAACAAAAACAAAACATAAAAGCTAAATCACAAAGGTAATATGTGGTTTAATATATTACTGAGAACAGTTGCAAATATTGTCCATTTTTTCCTTCTGACTACTTGTCTAGAAGTATTAAGTCAACAATTCATTCATGTGTGTTTTTAGTTTTTTTCTCTTTTTTTTTTATACAAATACAAAGCTAAACCGAACAGACCCCCTTACTAACGGCTTCTGGAAAAGTCCTCTATGATTATCAGCTTTTTCTGTCACTGCCATGCCATCTCCCTTCTTGTCACCTTTTACCAAATGACTTGTTTATTTTGAATTGTAGCTCATCTGTCCTTTTTAAAGAAGCACAAATAAGTCTAGCCAGCAGTGTCGTGACTGCTGAGTGAGAATAAGTCCTGTCACCCGGCCAAAATGATTAAAACAGAAAATAAGACTGGGGGGGGGGGGTATATTAAACATTGGAAGAAAGCAGAGTGAGAGTTCGAACTTCAAGCTTATGTAATGAGTGTGAATCGCATCTCTCCTCAGTGTGTGAATAAGAAATAATGAAGCCATTTTTAGACTAGGTAAGCTGCAAAACAGATAAATTGAGGACAGACTCCACCTTGTTTTTAATTACATGATGTGACGGAAATAAACTCACAAGTTTTAGATGCCTTAAAGATTCTTTAGAGAAATACAATAATTTACAGGATGTGTTCTTTATGGCCTGAGATGAAATTGTTTCTACAGGAAAAATGTGCAGCCCACACTCAAATACCAAATTGGCATAATGGGCAGCTGTCCCATGATCTGCTGTGGTGATTTGATTAATTATAAATGTGTTCGGTAGGGTCCACCAAAGCATAATTAAAACTGTAAAATTAAAACTACCACAATGTAGCAACTGCATTTTCACCGAGCTTAAGGCCTGATCTTAAATAGGACCCCCGTGTCAAGACCTTGAACATCCTTGCTGGGTGTATACTCTTTATTAATTTGTCTTACCTTTCCACTTTTTTACTAAACTGCTCAAATAATGGTACGGAAAATAGTTTTGGCAGTTTCTTACTACCTGTCATAAATCCTATAAACAGCCTTGCTCTCAATAATTTGAGAGCTATTAGTGTGTCTGGGAGAGGGATAATAATCTGTCCCTGTCACAGTAAACACAATGTTAACAACAAGGCAATCAAACTGTGTAGACTCCTGCCTGGTGTTTAATCATGCTGCTGTGTTGCCGCAGTTACTCACCATGACAATGGTGTGCTTTTTTTTTTTTCTTTTTCCCTTTTTTTTTTTCTTTTTTCTTTTGCTGTGACATCATCTTGCCACCCACTGTCAGGGAGGAATAGCTGCTGTAGGCTGTGGAGGCAAAATGTAAAGCCATTGTAACTAGTTAATCACTCATATATAGCCTGTAGTCATATCACAGAAAGTGGTGAGTTAACATTCTCTGTTAGTATTGTTGACCCTGGCAACCAGCCATGGCTTAACCCTGGTCATTAACAAAACTGCTTTCTTTCTCACATACACACACCAACGCACAATAGCATCCGCTGTCACCTCCGATATACATGACCCTTGACAGGAGAGGAGCTCAGTAAGACAGCCTGTCAGCAGCTCTGCAGTGTGTCTGGCTTGTCTACCTTTATTGGAGGGCCAGCATGTGCCTCAGGTCCTCCCTGCCCATCCATATCTACACCAATTTAAAGCCTGGCTGCCAGCAGAATGATACTCTCATGACTTTTTTTCCCCCCCTAAGGTCAGCAATCCTGAATTACAATGTTTCATTCTTTTGAACTACTGTGGCTATTCCACAATATTGTATGGCCACGCTGAGATCAGCATCCCTTTTTGCATGTCCAACACTCGTACTTGTATACTCGTGTATCAAATACAAACTGTTAGAGCAAATACTGTGTTGTAATAATAAAACATATATCTTTGTGGTTGCACCACAGTAGAAGGCTCACACTGGAAGAAGGATCCTTTTCGTTTCTTGTGCGTGTCTAATTCTATCTAGTGTGTTGTCTCTGCGGCTTTTAACAATAAAGCAACACTGTTTTTTTGATGAATGATCATGCCTGCCAAGTTTTTATTGCTTTCTGTAGATTACATCAGCTCGAAGTAAATCACTTTTGCCAAGAAAATGTGTGATCCTAATAAAAATACTTGAAAACATATCTTAATGTAAACAATAGTTTTGAGCTTTTCACTGCATAGTTGATTTTTCACACGGCTGTCATCAGCATTCTTCATTCATGAATTATAAACAGGAAAGACTGGGTTGAATTGATAGCAGTGCAGTTATGCAATAAGATAGAAAGGGTTGGCAAAATTTGATCTTGCAAGAATTTTAATAAAAGAGAGGCAAAGAAAGGAAAGACTGAGATTTGTGTGTTCACGTCACTGGAGAAACTGATGCCGAACATGATGTTAATAAAGAAGCAAGGACTATACTGCATCTGTCTGTAGCATCACTGAGGGTGTGGGCATTGTTAGATGCACATGAAAAGCTGTGAGATTGTATTATGTAGTATGACAGCTTCTTTATATACATTATTGATTCACAGATGGTAACCTTAGTGTTAGCAGCTTTAAAAAATGAAAGCTTTCTAGAGACACTGTGATGGTAGAGAGTGAACAGTCGTGTGAACAAATCCCATGTGTTTTAGCTAATGTTACTTTGAGGACTCCAATTAGAGGGAACATGTTCATGAAAGTTTAGATGATTCTAGCAGCAGCCCTATGAAATATAAACTCATTTACTTATCCAAGCAGATGTGTACAGTACACTGAGATGTGCAGGAATGCCTGCAAAACCAAGCGTTTGTTCTCCCAGCAGCAACAAGTATAAAACATACGAATATCAGAATCATTTGAAGTTGAACTTAAAGTAAGAATCTGGTTCTTCTTTTTATACATATGGAGGTTTTTTTGTTTGTTTGTTTTGTTTAAATGCTGCTATATAGGGTTGTCAGAAAATCCATACTCAGATACTAATTGGCACTGAAATTACTATCGGATTAGATACTCATTTGCAACAGTATCGATAACATAGACAGTATAAAAGATGGACGTAGCTTCCGTGATGTGACCCATTGGTCTCTGAAGTCCCATTTTGAAGTCTCGAGATAAGCGTTTCCACCAATCTTGGTTGCAAAAAAACTGGATGTGACAAGGATGGCGGGTGCGACTGTGAAACCGGATGCTCATTGGCTAATGACTTGTGATTGACAACTCATTAGCCAGTGAGCCTGTGGTTTCATACCACAGATAGTCCTCCATTTTGAAACATGGTATGACCGAGCTTTACAAAACAGACTTAATTTTTTATTCAGCATGACCCAAAACGAGTGACTGAGCTCATAAACTCAGCAGGAAAGTGTTTACAGAGGTCAAGTCAGAAAGTCGTTTTCCCTTTTACAGGACCGGAAACTATCGTCATCTGGTGGCCTTCAGATAGAATGTGGGTTTTAGGCACTTCTCCATTGGCCTGGAAGCTACATCCATGTTTTATACTGTCTATGATCGATAACAACAATGCTATCTTCGCCTCCTCCAGTTGATACACAACTTCACACAGCAGCACTGCAGACAGGCAGGCACACAGCCCCTCCCTTCACTAGCAGCTGACCTTCACAGCACTGAACAACACTTTATGGGGAATTTCGAGAGGTCAGTAAAGCTCCCTTTTAGACAACATTGAAGCATTAAATAGTTATTATAAATGTTAATTGGCTGGCACACATGTTAATATTAGCCATTTAACTATTAGCAATTACCTTAAAGCCATCTGTTATCATTAAGGTAGCAGCTAATATTAATATTAGCATTATTAATAACACAATAATGTTAATGTGGGAGCTTGGCCACAAAGGTTATCAGTCCTGCCTGTCTGTAACATTAATACACAGTGTTAAATTAACGGGATAACATATTTATTTGTGTCCCAGATTGAAGCTGAGAAAAGTTCACCAGCAACTAGAAAAAAACGGTGGCAGTCTACCTTACCACCTCTATTTGATCAGCAACATAATGTGGTCCCAAATCACCAGAAGCACAGCACTACCTCAGAGAACCTAAAAGAATATTTGTCTTTTTTGTTTTTTACACAGCCAAAGAGAATCGTAAAATTTTTGTCATGTTTGTATCACCTCTTACAGTATTTATGTATGTATTTTTTGCACAATTTTTGTCAGACAACTTAAAATTATTAAAAAAAAAATGTTTTACCCCATTGAGTATTGAGTATTTTCCAGGGTATCTGTATCGAGTTTGAAATTCTTTCATTGTGACAACCCTACTACTATACCCATTTTGATTCACCATCACAAGGGTTTTATACCATTTTCAGGTAAAACTTATGAATTTAAAATCATATGATTTTAAATAATATAGTAAAATCAAGACATCAAGTGTATGTTTGGACTTTTAATTAAAGGGACTAAATTTACTCCCCAAATGTGTATGTTGTGACATCCCTGCCATATACTTAAACTAGCAAGGGAAGTGGAAGCCATTTTGTTTTGAGTGGAATCAGGAAGTCATTAACAAACTGCTGCAATACTACAGGGCTGTAATGGCAGACATTCTAATACTGACACATCCCGCTGCCAGAATAAAGGGCATCGGTCGATAACTCCTCAGAGTGTCTTTTTGGCAAGTGCTACAGCCTGTAATGAAACCTGCAAACCTGCAAAAGAGAAGCTTGCGGCAGAAGGGTCTTAGACCAACCAACCTCACAGTTGTGGTGGAAAGTCCATTATCGTTAAGTGTCTGAGAAAATGTGAAGGAGACTTTGTGCTGCTGACAAAGCTGAAATAAGTGTAGAAACCGGCGGTTTCTCAGCTGTCAGGGGTCTCGGTTTTGGGCCCCTGCTAATGTAATGTTAATAAAAACAAAATACTGAGCCGCGGGACCCCCAAGAGCAGCTTTCATGTCTCTCCTGTAATCTTACAAATCCAGCCAGTGCACTGTAATATCCCGTGCACCTGCCTGCGTCAACAGAAAACACACATGGTGATATGAACAGTTATGGTGGTGCTGCTGGGGTTATTACACTTGGCTTATTTAATGACGCGATCAATGGCCAGGTGAATGAAAGAGGTGCATGCTGGGATAAATCACAGATTTGGTCCTTGTTTAGATGCCATGAGGTCTGCATACACACCTTGCTCATGATCACAGACATAATAAACACTGACAGCCTCCTCTCTTTCTCTCTCTGTCTCTCATTAATGCAAAAATACACAGATGTTGGCTGTTTTTCACTGCAGAATGTGTTGTGTGCCCTTTCTCATGAGAGAAATTATTAGCCAGCTGTTCATTCCCCAGCTGCAGAGACCATCATGTGCCGTGGGTGCTTAAACACACACACACACGCATAGATATATCTGAGAGAGAGTATATTTGTGCCCCACAGGTTACAAGCAATAGCGAGAGGCCAGAGGAGGTTCTTGACACAGTTAATTGTGTGATGTTAATCAATTAGCAGAAATCTGAGTGAGCTGAAGCCAGCAGTGAACTGTCATTAGACTGACATTAGAAACAGACAGGTACATTGGTAGACAGCTAAAGAGGATAGTAGCTATTGGCAAGCAATGTTGCATTGGAAAGCTGAGGCCACTGTTATGTATATGTGTGTGTGTGTGTGTGTGTGTATGTGTGTGTGTGTGTGTTCCTTTAAACATGCCTCTCTATTTAGTCCTGGTCAATTCACCCTCATTGCTCTGTGTTAGGTGCACATTTTGAAAAGTGTGTGCATGTGTGAGTCCTTGCGTGTTTGGCATGTATGCTTAGCATGCATTTTAAACAGGCAGGCTAGATCATCCATATTGTCAGGGTCAGGTCTTTCTGGGCTCAGCTAACCTCAACCTCTTAACACCCAACATCTGCTTGGGTCAGCCAGCCAGCCCAGGCATGGCCCATCATCAGCTGGATGCTGGTGTTCATATTCCAGCTAAATACTGGCAGGAGACAAGGGTTTGTGTGTGCATCCAAGCAAGTCCAGCTCCAGCTCTCTGAATCTCTCTGTTCCATTTTAGATCTCAGGTTGCCTTAGGCAAACATGCAGTGAAGACTGTGGTTACACAACATTAAGTATTGAAGACTTAACAGTTTGTTTAATCTATGCTTGGTGTTTCTGTGTTGACAGCATTCTTTGAGCTGCCTTCTTCATAAGCAGACATTGTGACATTATTTGACAAACTTGGAGTGGTCCTACAGTACTTTTTAAAGTGTGGATTGTGAATCAGTTCTTATGTACATCGTATATGCTTTGTATTCCTGAAGTTTTTTTGTACATTGCCATGCCCTCACTCTTTCGACTGTCTTTTCTTTTTTGTTTTTTATCTCTGTCCAGGAGACTATGTGGTGCTGACTGTCTTCTTTGATCTGAGCAGGAGAATGGGTTACTTTACAATCCAAACCTACATCCCATGCACACTTATTGTTGTCCTCTCCTGGGTCTCATTTTGGATCAACAAGGATGCAGTACCTGCCAGGACATCATTAGGTAAGAAAAAAAGGTTATTGCTGTCATTGATTGTTTGTAGTACAGGCCAATATAAAAAACTATGAAATACGTTAACTGTTTTCACATTTTCATTCTTTTAGACTACATATCTCTCCTTTGTGTAAAAACTCATGAGACTCTATCAGAATTGCTTTAGTTCATTTTTCAATCAGTCCACTTAATCCAAACACAGTCCTGTCCTTAATTACTCCCCCTTGCAAAACACATCTAGAATTCTGTGGTGGTCACACACCACTTCATATTGTAAAGCAGTCTGCTTAAGCTTCCCATTTCCTGCTGTTCTTTTCTTTTTGTCTTCTCCTTTCACATCCTTTGTTTCCCCTCAGAGGCAGGGCAGCTGCTTAGGAATCTAGAGCATCTTGATTAGAAGAGCCTGTCCTGGCACATATGTTTGCATGCATGCCTTAATGAGGCATTAATTATGCAATACAGAAAGGAAGATGCAGAGATGCCACGTCAGCACAATAACAATGCAGGTGGCTTCCTTACAGAATGCAAAGAGGCACACTGAATGTATCAAGGAAAAATGAGAATTTCAAGGGAATTTGCCAGCTTTTGAACTTGCCCATAGCACCCAGTGGACTTTCTCAAAGGTTTGCTTGTGATGGAGTAACAAATAGTCCTTTGTCAGCTTTCTTTTAGACCCTTAAGGCTCCAAAACCTGACCCCAAGTCCATGTGATAGGATCATTAGTATTAGCAAGAATAACTTGCATGTAAAATAATCCCTTCAGGCTAAAACCCTTATTCTACCTTACTATCATCACTACTTTGTTTATCATTAATCTCTCTAAAAATAGGTTGTTTTCTTTTCTTCTGCAGCTCCAGACATGATTTGCAGTTGCAGTAATAACACTGCTAATTCCCTGCTAAAATTATACCAAGAGTCAAATGTCTTAATTTCCCCTTTCAAACATGATGCAGAAGGTGCATGCAGCCTGGTGGCTAGGAAGCGGATTAATGCAGATGACATAATTCCTAATCCTTCAATGCCATCCAGAAATATATCAATTCACTCACAGTACTACAGTGTTAATCTTGGCGCAGACTGATATCCTTCAGGCCACATTAAATTTAGACATAAATCATCTTCTGTATATACAAAGCAAGTCCCCTAACACATATGGTCTATTTAAAGGGAAGAAGGCAGGCTTGTTAGTTGCTTCTTTGTTGGTGTTTGGGGATTGTGATGCTGCTATTGGTAATCTGCTGTGTATGTGTACTTACAAACACATTTCCTCGTCATGTGCCATCACTCTGCCTCCATCTATATCATCATTAGAACCCGACAGAGTGAGTAAAAGGGTTAGCAGATGGTGGATATAGCAATGCAGTATGTCAGTGTTGTGGTCAATTGCAGCTGAACTGTAAACCAGTAAGTAGCTATGTGGATCAAGGCGACAGTAAAACAGCTGCTCACTATTCCCACATGGCCAGCTTAGATAAGAGCTCGCAAATCAACAGCTACCATATATACATACATACACATATATATATATATATATGTGTGTGTGTGTGTGTGTGTGTATGTATGTACATATACAGCTCCGGAAAAAATTAAGAGACCACTGCAAAATTATCAGTTTCTCTGATTTTGCTATTTATAGGTATATATTTGAGTAAAATGAACATTTGTGTTTTATTCTATAAACTACTGACAACATAACTCCCAAATTCCAAATATAAATATTTTCATTTAGAGCATTTATTTGCAGAAAATGACCTTGTACGTGGCTTGATTCATGCGAAGAGCCAGGCTGAAGTTTGCAAAAGACCATAAGGATTGGACCATTGGACTGGAGTAAAGTCATCTTCTCTGATGAGTCTAATTTCCAGCTTTGTCAAACACCTGGTCGTCTAATAGTTAGACGGAGACCTAGAGAGGCTTACAAACCACAATGTCTCGCACCCACTGTGAAATTTGGTGGAGGATCGGTGATGATCTGGGGATGCTTCAGTAAGGCTGGAGTCAGGCAGATTCATCTTTGCCATGGACGCATGAATCAAGCCACGTACAAGGTTATCCTG
>VUQI01029698.1:33461-52200 GCA_015106735.1 Paratilapia polleni | reverse complement strand
GACCTCTGCGCACTATGCGCCTCAGCATCCGCTGACCCCGCTCTGTGATTTTACGTGGCCTACCACTTTGTGGCTGAGTTGCTGTCGTTCCCAATCGCTTCCACTTTGTTATAATACCACTAACAGTTGACTGTGGAATATTTAGTAGTGAGGAAATTTCACAACTGGACTTATTGCACAGGTGGCATCCTATCACGGCACCACGCTGGAATTCACTGAGCTCCTGAGAGCGACCCTCTTTCACAAATGTTTGTAGAAGCAGTCTGCATGTCTAGGTGCTTGATTTTATACACCTGTGGCCATGGAAGTGATTGGAACACCTGAATTCAGTGATTTGGATGGGTGAGTGAATACTTTTGGCAATATAGTGTATATATGCATGTCTCCAACCAATCAATCCTTGTACTGTATACTTGTATCTGTGTATCTTTGAATGGTGAGTGTGTCTGTGTGTCTGTTGAGACAGACAGATCTGTGGGCACAGTAGCTATAATGGAGCCAACAGTGCCATGGTGCTCCATTAATAAAACAGGCAGAGGCAGTCAGAGGTTGGTCCCTAGATAGCTGGCCTGACTCTTTCCACTGTGTGTGTGTGTGTGTGTGTGTGTGTGTGTGTAACAAAGCATATCTGTCATTGAGGAAAGACCACAATGGGTTGGTCAGAATAATACAGTTACAGCAACCCCCTGCTTCCAGCCCCGCCCTGCTGTCCCTGTGTGGTCCACTGACCCATCTCGCGGACTCACACACTTGCAGTCTCACACACACACACACACACACAGTTACTGGTCGTATGCCAGCTGCCCCCAGAGGGGTGTGTGTCTGAAGAAACATTGTGGTTATTCTGTGTGTGGTGCGGGAGGTGAAGGTTTGTTGTAGTTGTGTGTGTGTTTTTTTTATGTGTGTATGCATCTGTGTATGTGTACTTGTGTGTATAAAGTGGACAGCTGTGTGAATGCGTGTTTCCTGTGTTCAGAGGTCAAAATAAGACAAAGCAGGAAAGAAACTAGGAAACAATCCATCCTCAAGGATGTAGCACAAAGTACATGAACTCGCAGAGTACACACAAACACACACACATGCATGTAATGCAAAAACTTCACACTCAAAAACTTGAGAGTTACGCTCACATCTCACCCACACACACACACACATTTATGTTTTATAGATGAACAAAGATGGGAAGACGTTCAGAAAGCATACAAAAACACAGACACATGCACTTCATGTATACACTTTGTAACTGACTTTTTACTCGCCAAAAAATGTAGCAACTTGTCCAACATAAGAGGTGAGTGTCGGGCCATGATGGAGCACTGCAAAACAACGCCATTAAAATAAATGGTCAAGCTGTCACAGCATCAATTAAACTGACAGACTCTGTCTCTTTTTCACTCACACACACACACACACACACACACACAAAAAGATTCTAAATCTTTTCCCATAGGTCCTCTCTCTCTCTCGCTCGCTCTGTCTCTTTTTGTCTTTTATTTCATCCTCTGTAACTTGCTCATTATCTTTCTCAGGCAACAGTTCTGTCTCTATGATCAATAACTCCTGTCGTTTTCCTTTATCCAGATGTATCCTTTTCTTTCCCTCCTCTGTCCCTCCATTTTCTCCCCTCTCTGAATTTCTGACATGGCCATTTGGCTTTAGATATGACTAATCGCTATCAGAGCTTATCAGACTGCTGCTTTGGCCTCAACCGTTCTGGTTCGGCTTGCCTGCTGTGTGTGTTGTGTCTATGTGTGTGAGTTTGTGACTTGCTTAGTGGAAAACAGGCTCAGTCATGGTTGGAGAGACAGTGCCAAATCTCACCTGTGTTGTGGACTGCTCTTGGTTGCCATGTTGTGTCATGTTTACAGCAAGCTTTGAAGCGTCTTCCCACATGTTATCTCGAAACACTCTTGACAGGACACACCATCTGGCAGTACAGATTATTACTCTGATATTTTAAAGCCCCTCACAACACACTGGTATCTGCTTCTTTGAGGGATTTTACCTCCAGAATGTGAACTATTTTCTTTGTTCTTCTTCTCACTATTAAATACGCCAATATTTAATGCTTCAAAAATGAATTGTCATCTGGCAAAGTACGATTTTGGAATGGAAAAATAAGGTTACATCATGACTTTTTGGTAGCAAATATTTAAACAACACAGCAACATTTTAATTTTTAACCTTGTGTTCTGGATAGTGTCATCACAGTCGCTTAGTTGTCTGCAAGTTTGTCGGTTTTGTTGCATTGCTGCTGCCACATGATTGTACTCGTCTCTGCATTCACAGGTGTTTTACTTCACTGATAGACAGTTACTGTCCACTTTCACTGAGAACAATTTTGCCTCCTTCCTAAATCTCCTCAAAAAAATATTCAGATTTTTTTTAGCCTAATTATATCTCTGTAGCTAGCCACAGGGTCGCAGCTATTTCAGGCCAGTCTCACGGAAAATCGTGAAATAGTCACGAAAAAGTAATCTATGTTTTCATGTTCATGAACACGAATTGTGAAGTTTTTTCATGTTATTGAGCACAATTTTTGAAGTAATGCATTTCAATATGAAATATATTTCGTGTCAGGCGCACATATTTGTTTTTGTAGAGAAAGCAGGGAGGTGTCAACATGACAATGAGGAAAACAAAGTTTGCAAATACGCGAGAGGCATTATATTTGATGTTAATCAAGTAGTATTTAATGTGTAATCCTAAGACAGTACTTTTTAAATGCCTAACCCTAACCAAATGACATATTTGTAATTCAGAACGTATGTAAAACTGATATGTGAAAAACTGTTAGAGGTATCAGTCAAACGTGCGTTGCTGGTATGGAAGTCTGCCGACTTAGTGCTCCACCACCCCTCCAACCTCCAAATGCAGACTTTTTCTTGGTTTTTAATCAGTACACATGGGAGCGGAGTGATGGAAAAATCGTGTTGAGGGACACGAAAAAAGCTGAAAATTCGTGTCCAGAAACACAAAACAATAGATTATAGGTCATGACTATATCACAAACTGCCATGAGACCGGATTGGCTATTTATATGAGTTAGCTAACTTCACTTACCCTCCAAAACCTTGCTGATGTTTAGTTTTTCATCTTTGTTTATTTAATTTAGAAATACCTCTGCCAAAATATTGCATATCATCTTTAGCTGTCAGCTAGGTATAGCAAGCTTACTGCTACATTCGCATGTTCTCTTTTTCATGGATGCCTTTAGCAAACACTTGATTGTAACACCTGAGAGAACAGACAAGATGTTCACTTTATTGGAGTTGGAAGACTTTGGTCCATTTTAAACTCTCAGTGGTGCCTCTATTTGCTTATAGGAACTAAAGGGGCATTTGGATCTGTGAACGGATAATTTCATCAAAGTTATCAAGAATATTGTAAGAATGTAACAGGGATTCAAAGAATTTTGTGTGCACTACACATGCTTGTTAATATTTCTCCCACCCATGCATTCTCTCTTGGTACATAGACTTTATATTACGAAAACATCACACAAACCAAAAACACCTCTTCAGTTTCCACGAAAGTGTTAAAAATATAGGTTAAATATTAATAATAGAACGGCTTTTTCACAGTTACAGGCTTCCTGTCAACACATTTAAATAAGTCTTTTTAATAATGATGGTCAAAAAGGAAATGCATCCTTTCATTGCAGCATACAAGTGACCACATGGATAAGCTAGCAGCAATGCTGAGTGGTGGTGCTGTAATCAGCTTTATTAATATATCCATTATTTATGGTCAGCCCATAGAGTTATATATTGAAGTCATTCAACATAAAAATATATACAAAACACACACACACACACACACACACACACTTAAAATGATTTTGTAAACTCTAGGATTCTTTTTACGAATATAACACCTCTACAGTGAATACATGTACAACAGACATTTGCAATTTGAGGCCTCCTGTCAACAGTTGTAAAAACCTTTCTTTAATAACTGTGGTCTATTAGGAATTGCTTGATAGTAGAGTGGGGCCATATCCAGCTCTCTGAATACATGTGAGGTTGTGTAATTATGACGCACTGTGGAGAAATTCCACTTTTATGCTACTTGATGTTTTGTACACAAGTGCAATTTGGTAGTACAGAAGACACATTTCCTTCTTTTAAAGGGCTTGAAAAGTGTTCTGTTATTGAGACATACCTCAATACACAATCAGCTTTATTTGAATGAAAATCTGACAGCAGTTTTATGCAGTCAGTCTGATTAAAATCTGGTCAAACGGTACTGGCTGAAGATTTGTTGAGTTTTTAAGTTTAAATGCTTAAAAGCTTTTGCTGCAGAAATACTTAAGATGTGGACACTGTTCTTTCTCAAATTTCTATCAGGATCTGTGGTTAAACATGGTTTGTTTGTTCGGAGGCTACTGAATTACAGTGCATCTGTTAAACTGTAAGGAGGTTTCTGATATCAGTCGCAGATCTGCCTTGTACAGGGACAGCCCACTCAGCTCATTATTTTTAATTAACCTGACATTTCCAATATTATTATTGCCAGTTTTGCAGATATAATACAGTCACTGTTCTTTTCCAGCCAATGCCCTAAACTCTGATTTCTGTCTTACACTCACTCTTTCTGAAGAGAGCCCATCCTGTAACAGCCGCAGCCTTTACCATACCTATATGCAAGAGGATTTAGTCAGCAGTACAATGTGTATTGGGGCATATGCATGTGTGTGTGATAGTGACCTAATTGCAGGGAGCAAGAGCTAGCTGTTTCCTGTGTTTATTTTCTTGTCATTAGCAATCCGCAGGGGGAAAAGAGAGTTCCTACTCTTGGTCACTTGAACATTCAGTTGACTTGGCCTTTCCAGCTAACTGCAGACCAAGTGAAGGAACCCAAACAAAACCCCTTTTTTTCTTGGAAAATCTAAACCCTGGAAAGGAGGTTAATAAAATATTAGCCACACTCCTATTAATTTACTTTAATTGCTCTGAGCTCTGTTGACAAATGGGGGTCATGCTGGACAGTCAGTTGTTCCACACTGAAAATGTCACTTTTAAAAGTGAAAAGTAGCTCGCCAATTTCAAACCAATTTAAAAGGTCAAACAGGACTATAATATTAAGTTAAAAGAATGCATGGTAAATCTGAAATGAAGTAAACTATATAATAATTTTGACTGGATATGAAACATTAATCAACAAATCAACAAGTCTTTTTAAAATAAATTCAACCAACATGTAATATGATTGTATGATTTGATCTCATGATCTCGTATTTTCCTAATACAGAAAGACAGAGTTTAGTTTCATTGTTCAATATCATAGAGCATAACTCATAACTTTCTGAGCTAACAAGCTATCCAGGACCCCATGCTAGGTAAGCTAGCCACACATTGCTAGTTTTTCACCAATAATACCAAACATTGCAGGTTGTCCACCTTTATTTTATAGCATATTACACCTACATGTTGGTTCATTTAGAGTTTGCAAGGTGCCCTTCATCTCATTAACTTGCTGTACACATGTAATTTACAATAATAACAACATCAGAATTCTCATTTTAAAGAATTGATGATTTTCTTGTTGAAATGACTGCTGTCCCTTTCTGACTATTGATTTACTCATTTTATATTAGGACTCTGGTAAAACAGGACATAAATATGCACTTGATAGCAAAATCAGCTACAAAAAGCCATCTGCCTGAGACAAAAAGTAAGCATACGGTAGTTTATTGCTCGTTAGCACCAGTATTTTAGGTTGGAAGGCATAGTCCAGCAGCCTAGTGTTGGTTAAAGTGGACCGAGAGAGAGAGCATAAGACAATATGCCTAATGCTCAGCTAGGTCAATGTTAAGCAACATTATATAAGTAATATTTATCTTCTATTGAAAATTGGACATGTAAACACCGTTTTTAAAAAAGTGCATATGTACAACTTAGCTACAATGTTATAATTCTACTAACTCTTGCAAGCTTTAATGTGTGTTAAAGCAGCCATAAGCAACGGTGCAGGGAGATAACATTTTACTCGCTGCATCACATTTGCTATTTCCTGAAAGCAAACATGTTCCACTTCAGCTTGTTATTGAAAGACTTAATCCACCACTATGTCCCATTATCTCTCTAATGAACAAAGATACTCATGCTGTACTCACATATACAGCAGTGGATTCTGGATTGGGCTCCAACTTACGGGTGGAATTTCCAGTCAAGAACAAGAAGAAATTTTATATCAGTAGATTTAGAGTTTGTTTTCAGAACACCTACACTGAAAACCAGAGGAGGCCGTGCCCACAAGGACCAGATTCTGTTTGCCAAGTAACTGGCAGCCAATCAGAAGAAAGCTGGCTTAAGGGGACAGGGTCTAAAATGGCTTCTTTTCGTCGGTGGATGAACTGAATAGCTGCATCACATCCCAGTATTAGATAAATAAAAATTATTTTGAGCTGTGAATCATGAAAAGCTATTCCATCCAAAAGTAAAACTACTGAGGTGGAAATGAGCATAACAGCTCCACTTTAATCTCAGTCGTAACCCAAAAAAGTAATGTAGGTCTACAGTTACATGTGTCAAAGTCTACAGCTTGCCACGCCTACTGTGCAGCCACTGGACACCTTTTGGTTATTGATTCAGCCAACTGTCATTTGTCAGGATTGGTAGAGCATACTCTGGCAAGCAAGAAACATGACCAGTCAAATAACCAGACACATTATGAACAGCCCACCAAACTATAATGTACCAAACTAAGAAAGTAAAATAAGTTAAAAACATAAACTGCTACAGGAAACACCTTTAAATGAGAAAAGCTTCCTCAAATGCTTCCATGTCTGTTGGGCCTTCTCTCAGAGGACTAAAAGAAATTACACAATCTGTTGACTGGTACCCAAATCATCTGCAAATGATACACAGAGATAGGACTCTCTGTGGGTAGGACTAGAATTATTAGAGTACAAGTGTGATGAAAATCAGTGGATAATTGAGGCCCACACGGGTTAAGGGAGAAAGCTGTTGACATGGTTATTCCAAGCAGAATAACAATTGAAGAGCTTTTTCGCTGAAAACACAGTTGTCTGTCTTTCTAGGTTAGTTTGGGCCTATTAACTGTCATGAATGAATATTAAAATAAGGACTTATAATTAAAGTGTTACAGCCATGCTACTTGTTATTTCACTTTTTAAAAGCTCCACAACCCTGGTCACCCATTACAGAGGAGAATGATGCCTTTGGAGTGACTAAAGCTGTCGCTCCAAAAAAAATGAACACATTTGTAGCTGGTTATGTGGTGGAGAAGATTTAATAATATCAACTTGCTAAGCAATAAGGTACAGTCAGTATAGTCAGGTAGATCTATAGTAGGTTACACCCCCTCTAGACAACATTATTAACATGTCATATGGTAACGCAAAATTATTCTAACAAGTTACTTTCCTCTGGTAACTCTGTTGCATAATGTGGTACTTTGTAATGGCATAAATCTTGTAATAAATAACTTTTGTATATAATGTTACCCAAAACCGGTAGGCAAATAGTTCACTAATTTATCATTTCTTTTTGTCAAATTGAATGTTTGTTTTTTTTTTATCTTTCAGTATCTGCAGTACTTTTTTGTTTGTTGGTGGTTTTGTTTGTTTGTTTGTTTAATTAAGCAAAACTAAAGAAATCTCTGTATGCAAGTGACAAGTCTGGCCAATACAGAATGCCATTTTCAGATCTGGCGGCATAGCTTGTAGCTATCTATTTGGCTGACCCACTCTGTAGAGTTCTGCACTCAACAGAACAGCCATGTCTCTATAGGTGTATGTGTGGTTGTGTTTCATATAGGAGTGTTCATTGCTTATGCATTCAAGGTGTGTGTGTGTGTGTGTGTGTATTTGCCTCTATGCAACTGTGACCTTTGCAGTTCCACCAGGGAAACCAGAGCTGGTAGCGCAGTTTTTTCCTTGAAAGGCTGGAAGCAGAAAGACAAGTCAGCACGCAAACATCCATCTCCCATTCTTTTTAACGAAGCTTATTGACCTAAGAGATATATTAGTAACGCCTCATAAAACAGCTGGTGATCTACAGTGCTGTTTCCTGACATACCATGCAGTCCCTTTAACATAAATATCGGTTACTACTGGTACTTAAACAGAGGTAGAATTGAATAAGGAGTACCTATCAGGAGTTTTAAAATAAAGAAGAAATAGATTAAACTGGAAGTACTGGGTACCTAGTGTGTATTTTGACTAAGATGAGAAGGAGACTGCACGAGGTCTTGGTGAACTCTGTCACCCTTGGATACTCTGTGGCAACGTGGCATGCTTAAAAGAAATGAAAGGCAAGAGGTTCATCTTGACCTGTACCTCTACCCCCTTACAATATCTTTCCACCTTTTCTGCCTCCATCTTCAGTCTTGTTCCATCTTTAACTCCTTCTCTATTATTGTGTCTTTCATCTTCTGATTTTACTGCCATTCCCTCTCTTCCCCTTTATTGTTGTTTCCTGTTGCTCTATTCCCTTCTCTTTTTTGCCATCCTACCCAAAACTTTGTCCATCCATTCATCTGTACAGCACTGCTCATCCTGATAAAATTCTTTCATCACTCCTTCTACACCTTCTTACCTCTCTATCCCTTTGTGCTTCTGTGGCCATGCGTCCTTCCGCTCTCCCTCCCTTCCTTACCCCGGTCCCTCCCTTGCTTGACCATCCGTCACTCTTTGTCTTCCTGTCTTTGTCAATTTGAACTTCCAGGAATTCTTTTGGAGGAAGTGCTGCCTTCTGAACTTAATAACATCTCACCCTCTCAGCTTTTTCACTCATATTCAGCTTATATGGCATCCATATTTTATTACATATAATGTAAATCCTGCAAATGAAAGGAGTAGTTGAACAGTTTGGGAAATGTCCTGATCAGCTTTCTTGACAAGAGCTTGATGAAAAAAAGAATCAAAACCAGTTAATCTAAGTTAATAAATTCAATTTATTAACTTTTTAATAATTATTTGAACACTGAAAACTAAAATGTCAAAATCTTAATGGTAATTTTGTAAAACTATCAGCACTCATCAGCCCAGGATCCTCCACTGTTTCTCAGCACAAATTCCAAATTAGAGAGTTGGCAGGTGGATTGTGTTTTGTTTAGATAGGCCCTTACCGCTGTTTCCAATTTTCATGCTAAGTTAACAGTCTCTTAGTTATGTCATTGCTGGATTGTGTTTTCTGGCTACCTCATGACTACACAAAGAACCTTTACCCTTCCTTGTTTCATTTACACTTTGTTTAATCCATACAAAAATCAATCAACTAATATGCACATATTCAGTTTTAAGGTCACCCTCAACTTTTTACCTTAAAGGTTTCAAATTGCAAACTTAATCTTACTGTGAGGTACAGTACATCATCATTTGAAATACTTAAACTGCTTCTTCAAATTATCATTATGTTTTAAAATGTTATCTACAACTTTACATATTTACAATCTGTAGAAAGTCACTTGCTGCATGACTTGTATCATTATTTATGTGTTGCTTCACAATATCCCCTGAGATGCAATGTTACTTAATTGTCCATTAATAATAAGCCTTCAGTATATATGCCCACATATGAGCAGAAATCCACTATCCTACAGGGCACACACTTGTCCTGTAGGATAAGTAACAAATTTGAAGGAATGTGCATAACACACTGAAGAACTTATATAACACAAAATACACAATTGTTTGATGAGTAACTGTAAATAACTACTTAAATTAAGGAAAGTTAATTTGTTACTCTACTGTGTTACTGACAAATGTAATGTGATTACAGGAATACATTACTTTGTTATAGGTTACTTCCATCCATTTTCTTCCGCTTATCTAATTCAGGGTCGCAGGGGGGCTGGAGCTGTCACAGGGACAGGGTACACCCTGGACAGGATGCCAATTTGTCGCAGGGCTAATGCACAGAGACAGACAACCACGCACAACTACAACTGATTTAGAATCACCAATTAATCTAACCCCATGCATGTCTTTGGACTGTGGGAGGAAGCTGGAGTACCCAGAGAGAACCCACACAAATGCAGGAAAAACATGCGAAGTCCACAAAGAAAGGCCCCAGCCTGGATTCAAACCCAGGACCTTCTTGTGAGGTGACGGTGCTAACCACCATACCACCATGCCACCTAGGTTGCTTCCAACACAATTTTTTTTAAGAAAAGGTCTTAAGAGGCTTCATCTTAAATTATCTTTAAAGATATTCCATAGTAGGGTTTTGCTATCATGCCAGCACTCAGTTAAAAGCAGAGAGTGTAATTTTGTGGAGGACACACACACATATAAACATGCACTGACCATATGTTCATATTCTCACTATCATTTTAGCAACTAAATCTTGCAGGTCAGCTCCATAGTTCCTTAATACTGGAATCTGATCTTGCACACTAACTCACAGACATGATAGTAATCAGCGCACTAAAGTGCTTATCTAAGCTGCTTTTAACACATAATCAGCATCACTGCGCGCTCAGAGAAGCACTACACCCACTCCCATTAGTTCATCTAATTCCCATCTCATATGTTATGCTTCTATTTCCAAACATGTAATGCAATCTCACACCATTTAGTCTTATTTTCTTCTTCAAAATAGGGATTCTGCATATAAAATGAGAACATGTTTAATTTTTTTTTACATATTTTAACAAGTTTCTATTAAGTGGTGTAGGATCTGCCATACTCCTCAAGGCAACAAACAAGTAAATTATATTACTTAATATGTGAAGACATTATTCTTTGATGGGGATCAGCTTGGGTTTACTTGTGTTTTTCTAGGCCGCGTTGCATATCTAAAGAGGATTAAATTTTAAACTCACAACAAGGGGAGAGTGCCCGGCAGCACAACTCACATATGAAGATTAATCTGTTTCCCCAGTCTAACCCTTCTGCCAGCCAAACACAGGTGAAAGGGTCCAGTGTGATGTTTTCTCCAAACACCTTTTGCTGAGCCACAACAACAATACCTTTGGGCACTCTAACCTACTGAAAAATAGATGTTCCAATAAAATATATATGCTCCTGAAATGGTATTACAAGTGTATATTGCAAGCATGTCAGAGGTGTAGCCAACATAAAACTGTCATAAAGTAGTCTCAGATTAGAAGTAAAGGAAACAGCTGCACGTGGGTACAATATTATAGTATGAAATATTACTTCTGCACTCTTTTCTAAGAGATTCATTTTGAGAACTATTTGCATTGATATGTATTACTGCCAGCAGAGACGAACATTACAGAAAAATTAGACATGAACTGGCCTGAATCAGCTACTGAATTTCATGATAGCTAAAGGGGCTAATGATTGTCACTCACCATTTCCTCTCATACTAAATCTCAGATCCTTGCCTTGGCCCCATTATTCCTCCTCATCCTTGCCCATTTCCAGTCCTGTGGGTAACTGGCAAGCTGAAAATTATGAAGCTCTGCTCCATCAAATTTGTATGAGTATCTATTTTCAAACTCAACACAGGCTTAGGGATCCATCTTTGTTAGTGTTGTACTTGGCCTTGGTCTGCCCCCTTTTTTTCTTACACGATGTACATTCTAATCTAAAACAGTTTTTCCCAGACATGGGACACAATTAAGTTGGGTAGCCAACACAAAAATGGACTTATCCTGTAATACCAAAATGGAGTAATTTCTTTAACACCAACCATATGAAATGGAAAAACTCTTGCTGCCAGGGATAGGACATAACACATTATTTAGTGACACCTTGCAGTAATGTGATTTAATTCTCCAACAGCAAGTATTGTACAATGGTAAAATCACACATTTCACTAATGCTCCATTGTAAAAGTCACTGTGGGTGTTGCACAGCCTCCCAGGGTGTAGAAGGAATGACTATTATTAATTTTGTATCTATGTGTTGAGAGGACAGACTGACAAGGGATGTGTAAGCCTCATTAGCAACGCTAATGCGGCGCACAGTTCCAGAGGCTAGCATTAAAAATCTATTAAGCTAGCTATTAAGGGCCCTTCTGACTATTTTTTTTTTTTTATTATTTTAAACTTCTGTGGACATTCAGCAAAACATGTTTATATTTCTCCCAATCCAGCTTCCTCCATCCCACAGCATACATTTGCAATATGTATGACCTTTACTGTGATTTGCAGAAGGTGTGACCCCACATTCACCAGCCAGTTGGAGTACTACCTATTGAATAATGTGACTTTCTGTACACTGCATCTTTACTATGAGTAGTGGCTGTAGATGGAGACAGAAGACCGAAGTTGTCACATTTGTGGCATGCCGGAGAGAGAGGACCCAAATGCAGGACGTGGGAGGCAGACTAAATTACCAAAAAGCAAGCCATTTTATTAGGCTGAAGCAGAAAAAGCACAAAGTCCAAAAACAAGCCAAGTAACCTAAGAGAAACACACAGGAAAATACAGTTAAAGGGCAGATCCTAAGACAAAGACTAAAGGGAAGGACATGGCTATTTATACACATGGAGTGATTAGGGAAGTGGAGACAGCTGGGGCAAATAAGGTAAATGAGTAAGGTGTAAATAATCAAGACAATGAACCAGGGGAGGAGGTTAAACTCAAAACCAGACAGAGGAGATAGTGTAACTAACTACTAGAGATGAAAATACAGAAGCATGAGAGAGAGAGAAAAACTGAGGCTACTAAATACAAACTAGACCTAAAATACAATAAGAACAAAAGGTTCACAATATAAGAGTACACAAAAATCAAAAGTTTGTGCAATAACCAAAAACAAAAAACACAGACTCAAACAGAAAATGCCTAAAGATAACCAAGAATTCAAAACTTCAAGCACAAAAATATGAAGAAATCTAGACAGAAACCCAAACTCGTAACTAAAATGGACGAAACTATTGACTGGGAAGGGGAAGAACCAGTAGTTGAGACAGTTGGGACACAGTATTGAGCTTATATCCTGATAATGATCATGGTAACTGACTTAGAAAGGTTGAAAATACAGTATATAACAATAAATCATCTGCATACAACAAGACTTTATGCCTCCCTCCTCGTTTTTATATCCCCCTGAAGTCAACATCCATAAAGATTTTGCAAGCGGTTCAACTGCTAATGTGAAAAGCAGCAGAGATCAGAAAGCCCTATGTAGTGCATCATGCGGGATTAAAGTAGTTAGATCTAAGCTTCTTTGTCTGTACTGAAGCCTTCAGAGATGCGTTAAAAAGTTTGATCCATAAAATAAATGTGGGCCAAACTCAAACCTTGACAGAGTGGAGAAGGATAATCCCACTTAACCATGTCAAAGGCCCTTCTTGTAAATCTATAAATCTTTCATATTGGGAACTTAAGTTAGATTAGTATACAATATGAAATAATCTTCAGATATAATGTAGAATTTGTCCATTTTTAATAAATCCTGTCTGATCCACACAAATAACTGCATGAAGCACATTTTTCTTATCTAATGGACATTATTTTAGCTAAAATTTCAATGTGTACATCAATTAGACTAACTTGTCTATATCATGCTAAATCAAGTAGGTCTTTACCTTTTTAGTAAAGACAATCATGCACCATGATGATTTCAAGATTTCAGATTTAGAGGAGACTGAATTCAGTCGTTTTAATTGCACCTAGGAACCCCAACAATATCTTATGCATTCCAAAGTTGTTGGTTTGTTTGTTTTTTTGTTTGGTTTTTTCTCACTTCAGGCTGTTAATGGTCAATAAACCATTGATTCAGTTCCTCCGAATCAAGTGCACCTGTGAAGACCAGTTCCTGTCAATACAGAATGGCTCCCTCTATCTGAACAGAAGGAAGTGTAATCTGAGAGGACAGTGTTAACCTCCCAGCAAAAGCCCTGACTGCAGGTTAATGCAGTGACACAGAAGTACCAGTCAGTCACAAAAGGGGGCCTCGGCACAGCAGAGCAGCAGGGGAACTGCCATGGCCTTGGCGGTGGTAAGCGTAGACTGTTATCTATAGTAGGATATCCCAGGTCAAAGGTCACCTTGCACTGGCAGGATATCCTCTCCTCGTCATCTCTTACTGTTCTCCCTTCCACCCTCCCTCAGAGCCAACACACATCTTTTTGAATAAGACGTTTAATCCTGTTTTCAGTGTTAAAATCCTGGCTGTGGGGTGAAATAATTTCAATTCTTTCCACTATTGTCTCATGCGGCACATAACAATATGAAGCAAATTGCCCCCCTTGTTTCAAGATGAAGCAACAAGACGACAGTTGAACTGAACAAGTGAAGAATTCGGAGCTCAGCTGCAGGTTTTTTTTCCAAGCAGTTTCACAAAAATCCAATGGACTTCCCATTATTATTGTATGACTGGAAATTGTTTAGGTGGATACTTTTTTATTCCCAGTCCCACTGGATCATGTGGGCAAAGCCTTGAGAACTGGAAAATGCTGACAAATGTATGGGTAGTATGTGGGGGAGGCAAAAGTAAAAATAATAATTACTTTATTAGTATAGCACCTTTAAAAACAGACTTTTCAAAGTGCTTACAGACAGAAACAGCAGGATACCCAGAAGGCAATATAACAGAAAGCCAAAGAGTTAGGTGAAAAAAGGAAAACTTAATTAGGGTAAAATTAAAATAAAGTCAAAGCAATAGGGGAAAAAATAGGCAAAAAAGATGATGATATCAAACAGTTTAGAAGTCTATAAATGTGTTTTAAGAAGTGATTTAAAAGAAGTCACTGATTCTGCAGGTCTAAGCTTCTCAAAGAAATGCAGAGTGGCCCTGATGGCAAAAGCACAGTCACTTTGACTTTGGAAGTGCCAAAAGGGCCCCAGTAAGAAGTTGAGCTGCCGCTTCCTCTGTAGTTTGAGAGGCAAGAGAGGGACTCTTGTTCTATGCTAAAAAGTAGAGACTTACTAGACAAGCGTAGAGAAAATAAATTTATTAATGTCTTTTCCAGGTTGGAGTGGAAGAGCATTGATTTAATTCTGGAGATAGTTCTTAATTAAATGAAAGAGGATTTCATAACTCTTGTGTGCTCTTTTTTAAACCTTAGAGTTGAATCAAATAGCAGTTCTAAATAAATAGCAGCAGGCTGCACATTAGCAGACAAGGACTCTCTCATAAGATTGCACAATAGGGTTTTTGCTTTATTTAATCATTTGAAGAAAATGTGGTGCCAGCTGACATCGCTGATACAATCTATACAGCAGCAAGGGTTTTTGGGACCCCAGGTCTGAAGGGAAGGTATAATAAAATGATGGATTATGTGGCCTAGTAGAAGCATGAAGAAAATAAAACAGGACCTAAACCTGAACCTTGCAGTACACCACAAATGGTATGAATTGCAGAAGTATCTAGCTATAGTATATTGCAGAAGATAAGTATCTAGCTATAGTGACCTAGATGATTCTTGATAAAAGGTAAGAAAAAATCAGCAATTTGCAGTGTCCCTGATGCCAAATCCGTACTTGGGTCTGCACTGTCCCCTCTTTTGGCTGTTAAAAGGAGGTAACTAGTTACTCTAAGGGGGGGGGGGGGCAGTTTCTGTGCTCTAAACTTTAAAACCTGACTAAAATTTGTCAGAGATGTTAGGTTCCTTTAGGCAGTGTGTGCTTTCATGTCTGTATGCAATGCAGAAACTCTCATTTTGTCTTTTTTTCTTTCTTTTACTCTCTTGATCAAGTAAATTATAAATGTCCATGATACAGGCTACATACTGCCATAGTCACAGTTTGTACTGTCTCTTCTAGACACAGCCTTATCTTCAATAGTCCTGTTGTTTGCTGTCATGAGATTACAACCCAGGACTAGACTGCTAATTATGAGCACTAATAACTGGCTCTCATTATACTATCTCCAATCAGAGTTTGGAGGGCAGACATAAACACAAATGGCCGTGCACCCACAGGAAGGAGCTGTAAATCACCATGGTTCTTCCCCTAAACACGCTCCTATTGGGCTACTGTTCCGCTCACCATTATAATAACTGTTATCGTGATGAAATATGGAGCCCCTATTCATACCTGCCCTCAGCAGAAAACAGAAATAGCCAGAAATAAGGCATTAAATATTGAAGTGTAGACCATTAGGAGTTTCCTCTCAGCATTCTGACGGACCATTACTCTCCATGTCGGACTGTAAGCAAATCCCTTTTCCTTTGTGTAACACATTCCCTGACACCCCCTGTCTGTGACGACATTGTTGCCATTAATGAGCTTTCACTCAAAGCCCTAAGGATCACGGCTCTGGCACTTCTTTCACTTTATAGCTGCCACTGCAACGTACAAGGAGCTTGAAATCTTTACATTATGACCAGCAGGGATGGGACGAGTTATAAATCTGAGTACTGCAGAATGTAATCCGCAAGTAACAGCAATTCTGAAGTTCTACTGAGGGCTAATAACTGATGAATACACTTGTTGTTTTGAAGTGTAATAGTATATCAGTTGTCAACAAAAGGCAGCTTCACTGAGGTACTAAATTTTGTTGCTGTTAACAACACTTGACCCTTACAGCCTGGCAACAGTGCTCACCTAAATAATACATGTGGTAAACCTGCAGAGCATTTTGCAAGCATAAATGATTATTGCCTGGGAGATCAATGTACAAAGCACTGAACATGCCATAACATAAAATGTATTTGAATGTTTCTCAACAGCTTGTCTGTGGATCTTTTCAGATAAAAGGAAAAATAAATTTCTATGTCAGTGGATGTTTAAACTTCACACTGAATAAAATTATTCAGTATGATTGTTCCCACGCGATGCAAAAATAATGAGAAGGCACAAGATCCTGTTCATTAAAAAAACTTGAGGGGGGAGAGTTCATGGTGGTTCATGTACAGTCCTGCAATCCTCCATGAGAACACAGAGAGCTTTCTCAAAGGGTCAAGGCTATAGGTGAGGGCTGTGAAATGAATCTGTACAACCTTCACTGGCTTATTATGTAAAGTGTTTATTTTCTGTCCCCAACAAAAGTCTAGGAAAATGGTTCCCTATGCTGAAATACAAAATTCAGAAATGTGCAAATCAAAAAAAAAAAAAAAAAGAAGGAAAATAAATGTACTAATTATCCTCTGCAAAATTTAACAAAAACTTTCACCATCACGTGGCAGCATTTTACCAGTGAGTTTTAGTGTGTTAGCTATAAAGCTCTAATTGAGCTAATCACATACAGCAATTGGTATTTTGTCTAAACACAGATCAGCGAAAAGCTAACTTAGCAAACATATCAGCACATTAGCAATGTTAGCATAGCTCCCTTATTAAGCTATTGCTACACAGCAAACATTAGCATTACCAGCCTTTATCTTACCAGTCTAGAAGAAACATTAAATAATCTAATATCTAATAGTCATTCAATTATTTCAAAAAACAGTGAGTATTTACAAAAACTAATTTATATATATATTTTTGTTGTTGTTGTTTAACGGTGACTGTTTACGAGTCACCATTAAAATTGAGATGCATTGTTAACTGGCAAAGTTAGCATGTCAGAAATCAGCCACAACTATGCAGTCATTTGAGAGCATTTTGGAGTGAGGGGAAATCTTCGAAGAATAGTTGAATAGTTCCAAGTGATTATAAAATAATGTTTGTTTAGTTTTTTTTGGTTTTTTTAAATCCCCAACCCTGCTTCTTATGGCTGCAAGTGAAAGCTGCTAGATAATGGTAAATACAGGGGTTAAAGTGGGCCAGAACAATCCCGAATGGCATTCTGGCAGCTCCAGTAAATAAGTAATTCAATCTGATAGACTGTTGAGTGAGTTAATTTTTTGTGTACTGCAGCCTGGCGTGGCTTTCAGCTGATGGCATGGAGATACTTTCTCAGTAATAAGAAAATAATGACATCCCATGTTCCCACTTGCACCATCAACATATATTTCCTTCTCATCCCTGTGATTCATGGTGCAGATTTAAATAAAGTTGTGGTTGTGGAAATTCATCTGGCTCTTCAGAAGAGTAGCATAAATGGAGTAACAAAACAGTTTTGCATAATAAATTAAATAAATTAAAGTATAATAATTTTGTGTCATTCAAAGTTTGCATGAAAATATAGGCACTTTAGTACAGTTTAGTGCAGGCTAAACTGGTTAGTTTGCAGTATTGTGGTGAAGATTACAGCAATGCACAGTGTTGGACTGGTGCAGAGCAGGGTGTGGTATTCATGGTCAGTGTTAGGGTACATCAAGGGTAGCAGACATCAATTTAAATTTAAGCTGATAATGCTGATTAGATTCACTCACTGAATTCTCCCTTTTATATTAGCTTTATAGTGTCTAGGGGCTGGAAATCAGCCATGACAGCTCATGTAACATCTGCTTATATCTTGTTGAATTCAGTTGGCTAAATCCACAAAGAGCAATGAATCTCAGAGCAGCAGCATCAGCACAGCACTGGTCATATAGACCAGACTAAGAAACACTATATCACCAAAACGTCTGAATGTATAGAACTGACCAAAGATGCCTTTTTTAGCTAAGACTTTTCTTTTCTTGACATAAGATTGTGTTTTTTCTTCTTAAAAAGTAACACATATTCACTTTAATTGGCAAATACACCCAGTGATAGGCAGTATCATAAAAACAGATAAGGAGCATCATAAGGCATCATGCAAGCTGCACCGATGAGAGAATTTAGTGAAAGTTTAGTGAAAGAAGAAAATCTGTTCACACATATGGACTTATGGAGTGAACTTTGCTTTGAATACTGTGGTATATATATATATATATGTTTTTTTAGAAAGCTTTTCTCACCTCCAGATGTGATGATCTGCAAAGGCAAAAGAGTGCTTAGTTAGGCTACATGGAATTTATTTAAATTCTTGTTAGACCGT
>VUQI01029698.1:0-32927 GCA_015106735.1 Paratilapia polleni | reverse complement strand
TGGGACCGTGTCTGTTAATTTATATCAATTTCAATTATTTATAATGCAAAAACCTATTCATGCTAAATTAAGCCCTCATAATGCCATAATAGTGAATGAGCTCTACCCTGCTGGTTGTGCATAATATTTTCACTTTAGATATGCTGAGAAAAGAAATTTTTCATTTTTGACATATTATGTAGTGAATTTAAGATTATTATGCTGTGTGATCTGTTTCAATGTGGCTACTGTTGCTGTAATAGCTCTGTCTTGTATTTCTTTCAGTCCTTAATCATTTGAATTTGTCAGGATATATGTTAGACACTCTTTCACACATGATATGAGTGCATTAAAGATGACCACTTTTTACTCTAGAGCGTCCTTGAATTTGTGTCAGGAGCTCCTCCTGTCTTGTACATACATCTCTCTGTAGCTGAATTATAGCTGACATGAAGTATACAGTAGACTCCATGGTTTCACTGGAAGTCAGCATTACTACATTTGCAGTACATGCAGAAAATAAGGTACCTTATTGTACCTTTAAGGGTACAACAGCTTGTCAGTGGGCCTGCACCCTCAAAGTTACTGCCACTATACCCTTCACTTGTGGTACTTATACTCTTGTGATACAGTCTTGAACCTTTGAAGACAATTTTGTAATTTAATGTAGTGTACAAATATGGAACTTTTAAAACAGGTGCAAAATTGAGCACCCTTTAATTTATTTACAATTATTATTTATACTCTATTGGATGTCTTTGTGACCACTCAACGCTCACGTGTGGAACTCCAGCCACCTTAGAAGAACAAGACCTCAGGAACCTTCAAAACCAGAAACGTCTTGCTATGAGGAGACGGTGCTAAGCTCTGCACCACCATGCTGCTAACATACAAGACAGACACAGAACCTAACTTGTCAGAATGTATTAAATGCTTTTCATTTTGGTTTAAATAAATAGCTAAACAGAAAACCCTAAAATCTAAGAGAAAAATAATCCTTTACCCAGTCTCATTTTCTATTTGGCCAAACACAGATTGTTTCCCAATACTGCACCTTAAAAGATAGAAGAAATGATACATAAAGCAGGAATTATACTTTCCACGTCCGCGTTTCCGCAAGGGTGCGCTCGGGTCCGAGTGACGTAAATTACATCATCAGGCGGTGAGCGCGAGGGTCCTTGTGGACATCCCCCTCCCTGCCAGTTTTGTTTGACCGCACGGACTCATCCGCGGAGGATTTACATTACAATGCACCAACTACACATGCGCACCAGATTTCAAGCATACTTCAAAGAAGTATAACAGGAATGAGTACTTAGCTGTCAGGTCTCCAGCTGTCCATGTCCACGACAGAGTAAAATCAAGGCTTAAATGTACCTTAAACTGCTTGGGAACATATATGTACATTTTGGCTGTCATAAAGCTACATATAGTTACCTTGAAGTTCAATAATTAGCCCCCCCGTATGTGTAGACTGTATCTGACAGAAGTGCACTTTTTCAGTACCCCTGTTTTTGAGAGTGTAGCTTCACACGTCTTTCTTTAATTCCACTTTCTTTTGCCACGCACACACATTTTTAGTCCCATATTCTGCTTGCCTTAGGGGAATCTGAACCCATTTTACCCAACTCACATGCTCTGACTTCATGCTGGTTTGAATGTCAAACTGCAGCTCCATGGAACATGATGCCACTGTCAAACATGCCTTCTTCTTTTCTCTCTCAACCACAATTCTGTTTTTTTTTCCCTTCCTTCCGTATTTCTTTCAGTCGTCTCTCTAACTCCTAGCTTCCTCTCTCGTTTTCACTCTAATTCTCCATCTTTCCCTATCTTTCCCAAGGCAGGCTTTGTGGCTTCTTCATCAGGCCGGCTCTTATTTCAGTGTCAAGTAAAAATCCCCGGCAAGTCTGCTGTTCTGTCCCAGTGGTGGAATAAAAGCTGTGTCATTTGGAGGCGGATGACACAGAGTCCTTCACTGGCTTGCAAGTAGACGCAAGGCCTCTGATTAAAAGGCCGTTACGTGGCGGGGGGTGCGCGGCTTGTTTGCCAACCCTTCCATTCCACATCCTCTCTGTTATGGTTTTAATATATGCATTTGTGTGAAGGTTGAATAGTCCCCGCAAAGGCAGATTTACACTCCAACCTGAAGTCAGTTTGCCAGTCCTGACCTCCACAAAAGCACAGTTTGAAGCTCAAGCTCCAAACTGTGTGGTTATTTCATCAGAACTATATCATCTTTTCATATGGCAGTTTGCTCTGCCATGTTAAAACATAACCAGGCACTGTTTCACACTGTTTCCTCTGTGATTTATGTAAGTTTAACCTATAAATAGGAGGCAAACATAAAGCCATTCTGTAATTCCCTGGAGTGGAGACATTTCTCTTGCTGTGCAAAACTGAAGGCTTTGATTGTAAGCATATGTGAGGGTGTCTTTGCATGTAAGTGTATTGTATATGTATCTTTATGGCACACATGTCGTTAAAGCTGCTTAAGTGAGCTATGTCAGGTCTGTCAGACTTCCTCCTCATTGCTGCAAACTCGCAGGTTGTTTACCATCTTGACTGACGAGGTGGCTCCCATGCGTTGCTCAGATTTCCAACATGAAGGCACTCTGTGTAAAATATTTACTTGCTGCCAGGAAGTAAACAAGCACCCCATGCTTGCTTGTTGGGACCAATCAAAAGTTTGGGAAAGGGACATGAAAGCCTGAGACAGCATGCAGCATGTGGGGGTGGGTGGAGCGTTTGTGCTTATGTTTTCATGTGTGCGCTTTCATTTTGGTGCGAATGCTTGAGCTCAGAATCAGTGTACATGCGTGTGTTTATGTCTGTATAAAAACCTGTGTCAAAATAGCCACAAGCACCGTGGGGCACCCTGCCGATCCGTGGAGCCGCGGGCCTCTGCAGTATTTGTCTCAGTGAAATGAAGAAAACACACCAATTTCAAACAGAATTGCCACTCTGCAATCATAAACATGAAAACATGCCCTAGTGGTAATGTTTAATTCTCTGCCTCGGTTTGAAAAATATACACACTCATATCTGCTCAGAATGAGAAGCAGCCTCTCACCACAATGAGAATCCTGACTTTTAATATATAGGTTGTCGTTTTATTTAATTTGCTTGCATCACTGTTTTTGCTAACAAGGGAATACTCAGTTAAAAGGGTTACAGTTGCATTGTGTGGGTTCAGTTGGTAAGTTTTATCTCAGCACGGCTTGCCTGATTAGCATATTCTATCATGTTAAACAAATAGAAGACAATGAGGGCCTTGGGGACGAGGGGCAAACATGTGCACTGCATTCAAAGAGATCAATCTGTTTCCAGTGGAATACAGAGGCCTGTTGTTTGAAAAGCTCTCATTGGCTATTCATTGGAGATTGATGGAGTTCCTCTGTTGTCAGAGTGACTTTAACACCCACAGTGCACCGGCGAATACTGTATAAGCATGGTTGTGATTGTGGTGCTCCCATCCTTCCTATTAGGAAAAGCAATTTTGTTGTTTGTCACGCAGACTAAAATCCAAAAAGCTAAGTGAAAACAAAAAGATTGAAATGAAAATTTGAAATGCTGTGAGGCTCCACATAAGACAGCACATCAATACGTTATTTTAATGCTGAGGGGCTCTCCTTCTGCATCTCCTGCACAATATATAAAGGTGTGTGACTCCTTTAGGTCCTCTTTACTTACATTCATGAACGAGAGATTAGGGATAGCAGTGCCCACAGCCTGTAATTAGTCTCCTAGATTGAAAGAACATAACAGTGGATATCTGTGCTAATTTTAGGGCTCAAATGCTCCATCTGTATTGAACACAGGCTCTTAATAAATTGCCAACTTCTTATCATGCTGCCTATTAAAAATGGCAATGACTACTGTGGGAGCTCACATAGCCCTGACAAAAGAGTCACAGGGGTGTGGTAGATTTAATGCATGCATGATGAGTGCATACTAAGTTCATACGGTCCCTTTTCTGTTCTCTGCTTAGCTATTTCATTCTATGATACTGTGTTCTTACCTCATCATAATGGTTAAAAAAAAAAAAAACATAATTTGCTGTTTGTTTCCATAGAGACTAAATACAGTACAATAGCTACCATGTTAAGGTGTGTACTGTGGAGCTGTGGTGGAATTTTGGTCTACATTAAAAGAAAAGAAACTTGGTATCACATTTATCAGTGCAAACAAAACAGATGAGAAAAACATTTCTGTTGGTTTGGATGTCGTAGTTCCACAAAATGCAGTAGAGCAAATGCAGTACTACTGGATGGATTCATACATTTAAGCCCTGCTCTGGCATTAGATGCATGACATTGCCTGCTTCATCAGTCCGTGGAAGTGACAGCATTCTGTCATTCAGATGTTGGATCATTCTTGTGTTAATGTTCCTCGCGGCTTCCATCAGATATACCCAAGACCGTGACAGAGAGAAGAGCCACTGATGTTAGCAGTGCACACAGGATGGTAATCTTGTGTGTGCCTGTCTGTTAATGTGACCACATGTAGTTCAGACTGTTGAAAGTGATACGGAAATTTAAGATTGCTCTTGTGACTATTTACACAAAAGTGGCCAGCGTCCTCATTCAGACATGAAACCGAGGGGTGCATGTATGAAAGGGCTTTTATTCAAATGCTGTACTTAATCATGGGGATAAGATCACTTCCTGTACACTTTATTCTAGTATTTCTCTTTGATGGTACTTTATAATTCTACTAAACATCTGTTCAGAGAAAAAAATGTTACTTTGCAGATTAAGATTTACAACTTGATACATTGGTTACAGAGTAAGCAAAAGTATTAAAAGGAGCAAAAGCTCCATCTCAACAGCAACAATGATCTAATAACATATAAATATTATAATAACAAAGGTCCATATTGCAAAACATGCACGTTTATGTTTGACACTTTAATAACTGCTATATTTTTTCTGTAATCACCACAGTCAGCCCATTGTTTACAAAAGATTAAAGGACTATGTGTATACAAAGCCACCAAGAATTACCACTGCAGCTTGTCACAGCTCTACAGAGAGTTTGTTTACTTTTCAACTCAACTTGTAAGTTTGGGTTCACTCACACTGCTCCAATCAACCTTGTTTGCAGTAGTTGCTTTCAGAGAAAAGCCGTTCTAACGCCCACTGTGTATGACCTTCTCAGCAGCATACAGTAAAGGTTCATGAAGCCAAAGTGGCCGGTAATTTTATGTGGAGTTAGCTGATAGTGAAGTGTGGCGCCAATGAACTACTGCTTATATGAAAAAAAAAGTGGTATAGGTAAGACTTTCTGACTAGTTTCACTGAAGATTGCAAGTTTGAAAATGGGGGAAAAAAAACGTGGTGTGCAGTTTGAAAGATTTGAGCTCTCCAGATCTCCTCGTCTCTGGATGATGGCAACTCAAGGCTGCACTAGCCACAGCTAGCATAACAGACCCAACTCTATAACCAACCTGACTGCAGTAGGGTGTCACAGTTGGTAATGTAAGCAGCAAGATTTGAGCAATGAAGAATGATTCACTGCTTTGACATTGTTGTAGTGTTATGATTTATAGTAGCCTTTTCTGACATTTCAGTACCTTTGAAGGGAGAACTTTAATTGGCTACTACTAAAGTAACCACAAAGTGTCTGACAAACAGGAAATCTGTGCGTAATGAAGATTTGAAATGTGTGCCATTACTCTGTTCTGCTTAATAAGAGATGTATATCTTAACAGAAATAGTTCAGCCCTTTCCTTCATTACTGTACTTTACCCGACCGCCTACCCCGTCCCTGCCTCTTTGTCTTTATGTCTCTTTCTCTCAGCACCAAGCCACTTTTCTGAAAAGGGAGGATCACACAAAAGATACTCTACATCAACATTTTTTCAGTATTTTTGTACATGAGGCACACCAAAGGGCAAGCGAAAATTTCAGGACACATCTGTATTAATATCTATGAAAAATAGCCTGAAGAAGAAGGCACGTTTGACAGCCCATTTGCAGAATTTGGACCTAGCATGACACTAGCATATACCTTACCTTTGTGACCTTATCAAGAAGGGATATTTGGTTACCACTTTAGCATACATGTCAGCATTAGCCCACTTCTCCTGGAAGATGATGCATTTGGGTTGAGGGCTGTTGCATCCCCTGTCCAGATGTGCCATGATACAGGTACACTATATGGACAAAAGTATTGGGCCACACCTCTTAATCTTCGAATTCAGGTGTTTTCAGTCCCAATGCCACAGGTGTATAAGCCATGCAGTCTGCCTTTACAAACATTTGTGAAAGAATGGGTTTTCCTAAAGAGCTCACTAAATTTGAGTGTGGTAGTTTACTAGGAAGCAACCATTGCAAGAAGTCAATTCATGAAATTTCTTCCCTCCTAAATATTCCACCATCAACTGTAAGTGGTATTATTGCAAAGTGGAAGCGCTTAGGAACCACAGTAAGTTAGCCACGAAGCAGCAGACCATGTAAAGTTACAGAGCGGGATTGCTGAGTCCTGAGGGCAACGCTCTGCTGACTCAATAATTGCAGAGTTTCAAACCTCCTCTGGCATTAACATCAGCACCAAAACTGTGCACTGGGAGCTTCATGGTATGGATTTCCATGGGGGCGCAGCTCCTGTAGGTGTAATATGTAGGTGGCACAGTACTTTTGTCCATATAGTGTAGCTTGGTTGTTGTGTGCTGTACAAGAAAGTGATTAGTTTCCAACTTATTAACCTCCTTGCTGCCAATCAGGGCCTTTGATGTTCTCAGAATTCCACTGGGATTCCCTTTGAAAAAAGTTTGTTAGAGGATTATTTTTGGGAAAGTGAGTGCATACAAAGTACTTAGACACGAAATAAACCAATTATTCAGAACCTTTTATACAGGTATGTATGTACAATTTGGGAACAACTGTTCACCTCCATTTTATAAAAAACGGTGCACTCATGCAGAGTTGTATTCACACACAAATGCCTTGCAATCTCCTATGCACACACACATATGCACACAAATAACAGGAATAATCCATGTGAATATGGTCCAGTTGCCATCAAAGGCTTAAAACAGCAAGGACTGAATTGAGAAAAGAAGATAATTGTAGATTTAGTCCATCAGTACAGTTTAGTTTTTTCAGGGTCTTTAGTTCTTTTGCCATGTCCTTTTGCTTTGTCCTCAACCCAATCTACTTGTACAAAAAAATGTGTTTCTCAGCTGATCATATACACACAGTTCATCTGCCCTATGACATGAAAAAAAAAGAAGAATACACACACTTATGTTGCATATCCAGGCCAGGCAGGGACTCGCAGGCAGTTTGCATCAAGTTTCAGTGGTGCAAAGACATCTAGATTCTGCATTTGGAGATGCCAGGGATAGTTGGTGGGGCAGCACTTGTCGTCCCCTTGTGAATGGTTTCCTCCCGTTGCATCATTGCCAGTCTTTGCACTCTATCAGAGACCCTAAAACATGCAAACATACACAAAGGCTGCCAAGCTGATGGCTGGGTAAGACAAAGACAAGAGAGAACAAAACAAAAGCAGATCTTCCTAATGGTGCTCACGGGTGCTCTCTAAACACACCATAATTGTCCTCCTTTTTATAATCCTCCAATAATGTATTTTTCCACTAAGGAGTGAAGTTTTGGTTTTTTTTCTGCACATTCACTAAAACCTTTATTTAGATTCATGGCACGTCACCTTGATAGCAGGCTTAATTTAAATTGTCATGCAGAGATCTAAACAAATTGGAGCAAAACACAATTTGGTCAGAATAAAAAATAACAGTGATATAAGGAGTTTGTATTTCACACACAGAGACAAATAGATCCACCACTACAGGTAATATTTTTAACATTTACTGCATGGGCAAGAGGTGGGGACAAAGGGAACCAAACGAGCAGATAAAAGGATGCAAACAAGAACAGAAAGGTACTGAGGAAAGAAGAGATCAATAGAAGGAGAAAGTAAGAACCAGACATAAGCAGTGGGGAGAAGAGGAGTGGAAAGGGAGTGGGGGGAGGATTGAGTTGATTTCTGTGGCTGTGCCTCCCTCCCAGTTGAGACGGGGTGGAGACAAATAGACAGGGAGGCGTTTGAAGTCAGGATGGTCTTTTCTTCACTGAGAGCCCATATCTGATGGCAAGGAGAAGGGATAGATGGGGGAGGGATGGGGGCAATGAGGTGCACAGAGAGACTGAAAAACAAGACAGCAACAGGGTTGTTAATATTAAATGGATAAAATGAGAAATGGAAGAGCAGAGCAGAGGAAAAACAAGAAGTGATAACAAAGAGCATGAAAAGAGAAGGTGAAAGGGAGATGAGGCGAGAAGATGGGAATTTTTCTAACATAACCTACGAAGAGTACAATTTGGCAGGGAGAAGCCAGAGATAGAGATGCTTTCCATATTCCAGAAGGCATTTAGCACCCCTCTGCCTCAACCTGATTGAATTTTAAATTCCGTCACAATGTATGGTTTATTAGCATGCCAATATATGTAAGAGCATTAGAAATATAGCCTGCCTGCAGAGATTGTAGCTTAACACTTTGTAAAATAACACTTTGCAGGATTGGCAAGCAATCATAGGGCTGCTGCAAATTGTTACAATTAAACATATTAATAGGGCTCAGATTACGCTACTATCCACATAATCACATTGCTTACAGCGCTTATCTGGTGTGATGGCTTTCTGTGAAGCTGCTCTCCACCTCAGCTGTTATTACCCAGCCTCGCATGAGGAGCTAATCTTTTGTCATTACACTATCACACAATATCTGTTGCTGCTGCTAAAGTCAATAAAAACCAATTAGGCATCCTTTAGAGAGAAGCTTTTTCTTCTATATGCATGTGTGCTGTGGTGTGTACGAGGTGCGGACTTTGTTTGTGTAGTCTATCTCCAGTAGAGATATGAGACGAATGGCAGCAGGGAGCTTTAAGAGAAAGCAGAGAGCCGCAAAGAAAACCGATTTCTCCCTCACTCCCAACTTCAAGAGCTGAGGCCTTATCTGTTTACTGAGTGCTAGTCCTTTATACTGTAATTCTACTGTATATAGCTAATTACAATATGGTATGCTTAGGGGCATATAATGCAATTTAGTTTATTTTAAAATTGCATAGCAGTTTCATATACTATTCTGTACTGTGCTATATTATACTATACTCCATTTTGTACTGTTGTTGGAGCCATGTTGCATATTTTTAACTTAGCTAAGAGAAAATATAAGAAAACTATACTGTGATCTATACAACACTATACTAAAAACAGATTAAAATATCCTTTGTTATACCATATTACAAGCTTCTATTCCAGGTTAGCAGCCCCTTAAGTACATATGGTGGCTCATTTCAGCACATTTATTGTTTAATCCATCCATGAAGAAAGACACCATCCACAATTGATATACTAGTGGACAATCACCTCACTAATATTTTGAAAGTTAATTTGCTGCTAAATGGCTCTTCCTGTCTAGTGTTTCCCTATCAGGTGGCTTGTTAGCCAGGTGGTTGTTGTGGTTGTCCTTGATATTATTCAGCTGTTTCTCCAGAGAGGATTGCTTCTGATGATCAGACGGACATACAGCAGGTGGCAGTGACTTTCCTGCTCTGGAAATCCGCTGCAAGCAGGAGGGTCACTCTATGCAGAGCCTGCAACAGGTAAAGAAGTGATGTACCACTACACCAAGCTTGCCAAGGCTAGAGTAGAACAAGGCCCTTCAGCAGCAGCTGGAGTCCATCTGTGGGACAGTAGACTCACTGCACTGCTCATTTGTAAATTGTAAGTTGTTGGTGCCTAAACATCACCAGACACCAAGTGCTCAAGCTGTAAAGACTGATGATTATGCCTCACTGCAGAGGCAACTGAATATATGGCTGTTATTTATTTTTCACAAAGTATGTTCCCAATTAAAAACATTTGTAGAGGGAGCCCTTATAAACTGTACTGTTAAGCATGCACTACCTCCACAAAAATAATCTGCTCTGTATTCTGCTCTTTACTGCCCTATACTGTATTATACTATACTATATTATACTTTACTCGGTAACACTTCATAATGACTATCAGTAATAAATGAAAAAGGTAATAATAATTTTTTTCATAAATAAGAAAATAATGATAAATAACGTTCATTCATCATTATTATTGTTATAATTGATTCAGTTCCATTCAATTTTATTTATATAGCACCAAATCACAACAGCAGTCACCTCAAGGCCCTTTATATTTTAGGGTAAAGACCCTACAATATTAGAGAGAAAACCCCAACAGTCAAGACGACCCCCTATGAGCAAGCACTTGGCAACAGTGGGAAGGAAAAACTCCCTTTTAACAGGAAGAACCAGGCTCAGGGAGGGGCAGCCATCTGCCGCGATCGGTTGGGGGTGAGGAGAAACAGAAGAGAGCAGAGGGAGGCGGGACAAAAAGGCACACTATAATTTATATTTATGTTATTAATTTGTGTAATAAAGAACTACATTTTATGTCAAGTCTGCTGGCATTTCATATACCTGAGTATTCGTCGGCATCAGTCCCAAAATGCATGTGTCATGCCAATAGTGAGACAGTTGTCATCATAATTTATTGTCTATTAACCTAAACCACAATTTTTTTCCTAAACCTAACCAAGTACTTTTGGTGCGTAAACTTAACCAGACAAGTGCTCAAGCTCTACAGACTAATGATTACACCTTGAGGAGGACAGGCAGTCCACCGCCTTTACTAACAAACTTTTTTTGTGTAAAACAATGTGACAGCTCATGTCAATCTTTTTCTTTTTTTTTTTTTTTTTTTTTTTTTTTTTTTTTTTTTTTTTACTTAAAAGTAAACGGGTTAAAACAAAAATAACCAAAGAGACAAAGTACACAGGCTCACAGTCCTGTGAATTAGTTATTAATTACTCTATCTGCCCACTTATAAGTGCTTTAAAACAAGTTTTATAATTATCCATTAACATCAGGTAGACGGTTATTGTAAAGCTGCAACTGGTACAGAAATCAACTATTTACCAGGTAGTAACTTTTATTTTTATTATTATTATTATTATTACAATATCATTGTTTGTTAACAGTAAATAAGTATTAAATAAAGGTTAATTGACTATCAACTTACCATTTATTATAATGGTTATTATACAATGTTAAACTATACTATACCAGACTATACTGTGCTTTACTGGGCTCTGCATTATACCATACTATACAGTGCAATGAAATGTGCTGTGGTGTGCTACACATGCTTTATTTTATGCTTTCCTATACTTACCAACGGTATGTTGTCCTATATACCACAAAGTCCTGCAGTATTTCATTGCGTAATACACGTCCATGTTTTCTGTTGAAAGTGCTGTGCAACAGCATTAAACTTTAGATTTCAGTGCTGGATCTTTAGATGGCTTGTCGAGTTCTGCATAGCATATCATATCATATCAGAAGAGCGAGTCACGATTCTACAGCTGTGACTCAGTATGCTCGCTGTATTTGGTTTCATTGTGGCTGTCTATCTCTTCTGTCTGTCTGGAGGCAAGTCACACAATCTATCCATTAGCCCCCTTCGTGCTGCCTGGTAGGCCAATGGTTTCTCACTGATGAACTGTGGGAGAGAGCTACACCAGGGGTGGGCTGTTTTCAATACAACAGGAACAAGCAGACAGACATGTTGAGAACAGCATCCACACGCTTTTTCCAAAGGAAGAGGCAAATCTGTCAGATAAAAAAGTACAAGTCCATGCAGAGCTTTGAAGGCCAAATGCAGTCAGCTCTACTTATCATACTGGTGCTGACAGTAGCAACGAGCTAATGGGCTCATCTGCGAAGCATATTGACAGCACAGCTCGCCTCACTTCTGCGCCAGACTAGTCAAAGGCAGAATTGTGCTTTATTAGAGGTGAGATGTGACAGTTTCAGCAATGCAGTCTTACATTTCCATGTTGCCTTACTTATCTAAAGACCCAACACAAAAAGTAAACTTCAGTGTTCACAGAATTATTTTGTACCCTTATGACGTTGAGAAGGAGCTTTTCTCTGCCTCAGATCTGAATTTTGTACATTGTTAGGATGATGGATGCTGGAGAACAAAGGTAGAAGCTACAGATCTTTGGTTTGCGATTCAAAAGGATTACAGAGACGGGATCTTGCTTGTTTGGAATGTAAACAACAATTTATAATTGCCAAGCTGTCAATAAAGCCACTGACAAAGGCAGCCATTTGTGCTACAACTATGGCAGACTTGCATAAAAACATCCTTGGTAGCTCAGTTTTTTTTTCTTTCTTATTTGAATTTAAGGGTTATTTGGTTATGCACTGATGCTTGTGCTGAATAACTCCTTAAGGCCCCTGTAACCCTGAAAGCAGCACTAGCTTGCTGTATTCAGACCTTCGTGCTTTTGTTTAGTGTTTCACAAACGCATTTATTTTATTATGGCCTCAAAACTGAAAACATCTCTGCATTGATCTTCACACAAACTCATTTTCATTCCCTCCTTTGACCCATCAAAGTTTATTTATTTACAGGCAACTTCCAGCTGCTATAAACACCAGCATGTGACTGAGGTCCTGACATTTGGTCAAGCAAAACCAAAATTTCACTTATCAAATCAAAACGCAGAGCAAATTTCATAAGCCGCTTCCTTAAATGCTGGCATTGTTTATGAACCAGTCATGCATTTAACAAGCCAGCAGGGATCATCAGGATTACGTGATAAGACTACTCAAATTATTCATTATCTTCCCAGTCTTATTCCAGGATGGAAAAAAAAAAAAAAAACTAATTATGAATTATGGTAACAAGCTAGAACTGTTTTTCTCAGTGCACCCAAGGTTGCATCGCCAATTAATGTCTGGAGAGCTGTGGGTGTGATCCCTGTGGGGAGGATGAACCACTTCTCTTCAAGCAGTCATCTCCTGTGTTGTTTCATTATCTGCGCTAATCAGTTGTCCACTGTCAGCTACTGAGATCTCTGTTGTGCTCGTTGTTAATGCAAATCTGATGTGCTGCATGAGTATTGTTTGGTGTTTGATACTATCTATCAACTGGAGCTCCAAAGGATATGAAAAGCAAAAACAAGACAGTGCTCTGCTCAAACTTTATGTGACTTGCCTAATGTTTGAGAACCTGTCAACTTTGACATAAAGACACACACTAACATGCTTTCTTTACACATGCCCAGATCCGTCAAATGTTTGATGGTTGGGCCTTTTTTCTTTCTTCAGTAATTAGAGATGGCATACAAGGCATTGAACGCAGATATATAGAATAGTTCTAATTATTGTGTAGAACACTGTACCTCCATGAAAAAATGAAAAGTAACCATAGCAATATAAGTTTACTAAAAGCTTTAAAGTATCAGATATTACAGGGAAAATGTAGCAGCCAGAGTATAATACTAAATTGAATGTAAGTGTCCTCTCTCTTTCACACATACACCTGTTTTCATCCTTCACGTTCTCTCCCTCTCTCTCTCTCTCTCTCTCTCTCTCTCTGTCTGTCTGCCTCCTCATCTCAGCTGTTCAGCGACTGTCGGCAGAACCACTTCTCTACGTCTATCTGTTGCACAAGCTTAGCATTCATAATCCTGCTCCCATACGAGTGTCGAGACAATAATTAATGTGCAAGCAGAGCACTAAAGTATTTCGTGAGCACGCACACCTTCAGGAGATGTCCACGTAGAAAAGCAATGAACAAATTGCTTTTTTCTTTGTCAATAAATAAATGAATAAATAAAAATTACATAAAGCAGAAATATTCACGGTGATCGTTAATACATTCCCATGAAACTTCTTCACTGCTGGGGAGATAACAGATCAGTAGATCATTAGCGAGCAAGCTGACTGGTTGCTTCTTCAGTTGTCAGGGGAAGCGGGCTCTCCGCTGATGAGGACAGCCTTGTTTCTTTATCTGCAACAATAACTTCGGGCCAGATCCCTCGTAAATCCACTGCAGTTGTGAGCTGCTGGTGCAGCTAGCCTTCAGAGTAGCTTGCATGTCTTGCTGATGATTTTTTCTTAACAAATTTAATGTTAACAGCAATGTTTTCATCCTGATTTTGCTGAACAAAAAAATGGCAACTGACAATTTTCATGAAAGTGGCATCTTTCTCTCTTCTTTTTCGCATTTTTCTCTTTTGTTCTCTAAACACACTCCTGCTTATTTCATTCACTTTGGAACTTCTATTGCCTCGATACACAGCGGAGTTTGAGAGAGACTATGAGCCTCAGCAGTGTAGTGGAGTCGTGGTGTATCGTACCACTGAAATCCTTTTGTTTTACTAATATATGGCTTCAAGACCGAAAACTGAAAAACATTCATTTATTGATGAGGTCACATATTGTGGAGCTTCTAATGCCTGCTTAAGTCATGCTAGTCTGGAGAAACCTGTAATGTGATTGCTCAGATAACTAGTGCAATGGAAACATATCAGAATAATGGATTTTATTTTTTTGTTCATGATCTAATCATGATCAAGTGATCAGGCCTGCGGTAAAAATACATTTCTTGTTATTCATACACCTGAGGTATGAACCGAAACAGCTGTTTTGTTGAATTGTTACACCCCTGTGGTAAACTCACCTTGTGGTGACCTGTAGACTTTACATTGTAGTGATTTTACTAAAATAATACTCACTTTTCTAGGTGGAAAAAATAACTCCTTGATGGATAACAGAAAGAGTAACTGGGTACAGTTGGAGAGGACTTGTTAATAGTTTTATAGACATCTATGTCTTAATGTTGGTCTACAAGGAAAATTTTTCTTTCTTGTGTTGCAGGGTCACAAGTGGTGACTGCATCCAGCTCTCTTTATTACAACAGTGTCATTTTTATACAAATACACTCTTTTTTCCCATCTTCCTGTAAAACAGAAAATTCAAACAAATAAAACCAAACAATGGGCTGAAAGACACTAAAATACTCTGTTGACCTGAGAGGGATTGCAGTGTAAGGTAATATTTCCCTTTACACATTACAAGTACAGCATAATCACTTGATCCTCTGTTAACAATATTGATTAAATCGGCTTTAACAGCCCTTTTACAGCGGTCTTAGTGCGTTTACACTGCAGTAGCAAAGAAATAATTCAGCCTTCACTTTTCATCTGTAATTTAAAAAGCTTCATTCTTTGTAGGTGTTGGTTTAACCTTTATTCAAAGATTCTTAAATGAATGGCTTAGATTCATACAGAAATATCTGTCTTTACGCAAGGAACACAATCATGGCATGCTTTGAACAAGCCGTGTCAGAGTCAGTGTAAAAGTAAGCCCGTAGAATTCACAGCAACAATTATGAGCATGTAATAACATCCCATCAGAAGCCAAAACTGGCCATATTGTCATGTTTTGTGTTGCCTTTTCCACACAAAGTAAAACATGGATTTAAAACCATTCAATGTCAATTCAATCAATTTTTAAGTTTGCAATTAGAACAGATTTTGATTATGAGTCAACATAAATGTTTTATGTATTGCCTAAATCGTACAATATATTTCACATTGTGAATCGGCTATGGCTAACTGGAACACTGTGTGAGCAAGCGATGAAAGATGGTAAGACTTATAAACCTTTTTAACAAGTTAAACCTACAAACAATTACTGTAATTTATGTGTGCTACCCAATTAGCAGATACTTTTAGTCTTAGAAGTATAGTCCGGTCATAACCTTCACTTAACAAGCTGATTTGTCCTTGTCCTTCCAGGATTTTCATGGTAATCTGAAAAGCAGTTCCTTCTAACCCTCTAAGACACGCATAGGCTAAAGTATGAGCTGCTATCTGAGACAGCAGTCCAGCAGGCTTCACACTACAGTTGCATAGTCAGGCTACTTTCAGCTGCTTGATTTGCTGCAAGCTCCATACATTAGCCACTCTGAGCAGCTAACCCCGCTGCCCATTAGCAAGCAACATAATTGAACGTTGATTGTTACATGATTGAACACTTGATACTCAGCAGCACCATCTTATTTAAACACAAATATTTCAAAAAGTGTTTACAAAGAAACAAAAATGGCTAGCATTAAAGGCTTTGATTGAGGGTGTTTTCTGTATACTTACACTGATTCACAACTTGTGCCAACAATAACTGCTTAAAAGACTTTAATAGGCTCTTTATCTTAATGCTTATTAGCGTTTATGTTCATTTTTCTCATTTTTTGTACCACAAATAAACGACGGACACCTACGCAATATGGGTGTTCACACACACACACACACACAAAAGAACAACACAAAGATCAACTTTTGCTTCTAAAGTCATGTGATTTCCTGAGGCTCCTCTTGCAAAGGTCCTTCATCTTTTGTGCAGCCAGGTTCATGTTAAGTTTGAGTTTGTCAAGCTGATCGAAATGCAATCACTGGGAAGCCGTCACTACTGAAATTAATTAGTCACTTGTTTTTGTTTCTCTCCCCCACTTTCTGACTTGGATTTCATTTCTCTTCTTTCCTTTTTTTTCATGCTGCCACATGTACTCTGCTACAGAGACATATAATCACTCTCTTTCACATGGGGTTCATTTCCTTCAGCACTCTGGAAGGAGACTAATCTCCGAGACATAAAGATGACAAGGCTGGTGTACAATTTGGTGGATGTGAAGAGTGCACTCAACTTCCTGTTGACTCACACCAAGCGGGAATCAGACATCAAGTATGTCAAAAAGAGGAGAAGAGAAGAGGGTAATAGGATGCTGCCTTCAAGACCAGTGGGAAAATGTGTTGGAAACAAATTTGACAGATAAGGTTTCAAGTCTTTGGCTGCTCTTGATCAGATTACAAAACATTTCTTATGTAATGTTTTACAGCAACAGGAACATTTTCAACTGCAAAATAAAATTTCCTAAACTGGCTTTTTTTCTTCTCTCCTCCATCCCCCAGCTGGATAAGTAGCATCTGCTCGATGGAGTTCAGAAGCCAGGCAAAAAGTTTGTTCTGAAAGCTATGAAGGCGGAAGCTCGTGTCTTGGATTTTCCCCATGTGGCCTGAATGCACCATGAGTCAGTGGAGGGTAGAAAGGGCGGGTCTTTGCTTCTTCCTCTTTCCCTCCCTCCACGGGCGTGGCACAAGCAGCACCTCAGGGCTCCTTTTCCCCTTCTCTCTGATATTCCTTTCCTGCCCCCTCCTCCCCATCCGCACTCTATGCCTCCCTCCCTTCCCCCCCAAGGCCCTTCACTGGATTTTGCTGTTTGATCACTCCTACATGAGCTGCAACTCTACAGTAAGCTTGAAACTTTTTTTTTTTTTGGTAGTTGGGGGATGTCGTGATGAATTTACAAGACCCGCATACAGACAGTGGGCAGGGTTGAGACACACTTACACAGAGAATGACTGTGTGTGAGAGAGAAGGGGGGAGAGCAAGCAACTGTGAAGTTAATTAGAACATCCTGTGTCTACTTTGCTCTCTCTCTCCTTCTCTCTCCCCCTCCTCTCTATCTCTGAGAGGCTTTGATGTGGCTTAGTGCCTAGAAACGTAATGAAAAATGTATAATAGCCGCTCCATGTACTGTCTCTCTCCCAGTTCTTTGCATTTCCATCCCCCCACCTCTGCCCTGCTCTCCGGTGTCCTGCCTCCATGACACGGTGCTTTTATGCTACATAGTGCAAGTTTCCGAAAGCTACTGAGAAGAGCTGGCAATTTACATTTAAAAACGACATTTGAATACCACAGAAGTGCTTTTATTTTGCTTTGTAAGGATCTCTGGCCACAGTTCCACTATACAGATCCATGACTGTGTGTTTCCACTAGGGATGTGCAGAGCTGAATCCTTTCATAACTGATTGATTCAAATATTGATGGTTCTGGTTCAAAATTTTTACAATAATGCAAAATTATGACTAGAAATCATGACTGGCTAAGAAGCACCTTGCTAGATGCATTACCATAAAAAGGTGACCCTCTACATTTTGTCCAATTTTTCACTGTGTCAGTGCAGAGCCCCAAAGCTGAAATGAATGAAGCAGCCTGGACAAACTAGAACAAATGTCACTTTTTGCCACATAGGCTGACTTTAAATGTATTCACCTCCCTCCTGCTTTGACCCTCCCATCAAACCCTTTCCTCCCACCCCACCTACCTCCTTCCTCCCTCGGCGGTCCCTTTCTGCCAGTCAGCACATCACCAGGCAGGGGAGGGGTTGTGTGATCCTGGCCTCTTCAACTCTCCCTTCTCTGTCTCTTTCTCTCTCTAACACTCAGACTGTGTTTCTTTTCAGCTGTTCACTCTCCGTTGATTTGCGACTCTCACACAGAAATGGTCTCTATTACTTATCGTCAAGTCCAAGTTCAAAGATGACATTGTCTGACTTTACTAAGGCCCGTCAATTCGACTCAGTGAAGTCACTGCAGTTGGAAAAGGAAAATGAAAACTTGAAAAAAAAAAAAAAAAAAAAAGATGGCCAAAAAAGAAAAAAAAAAATAAAAAAAAAAAAAAAAAAACAAGTTCTGGCCTCATGTAGGGTACACCAGTGAAACTGCAGGCCAAAAGGAATTGATGTCAAGTGTAATCCATCACCAGCGATCACCATCATGCAGCTATTAGTATCTTTGGACATGTTGGGCATCAAACAGGATGCGACGAGCCATCATCCGCCCACGAGTTTTCCACTTCTCACCCATCACGTCTCATCGAATGGGGGATTTTTTTTTCACCTGCTAATTAACCATCCTTCCTGTCTGTGGTTGTAGCTTCGCTACTGTACCTGTCATCTCTCATTCAAATCAGCATCTCCCATCTGCATCCTCCCTCATTTCATTCCAGCTTGCTCATAAAGAGAAGACTTAATTTTGCCTCTCCCTTTTTCTCTTCACTCTCTCTTGCTGCTTCATTATATTCCTGAGTGTGTTTTGTGAGGTTTTTTTTTTGGCACGTGTTTCGATGAGCGCACACCAAATACATTAGATAAATCAGCACCTTTCTTTTTGCTTTCGCTCCTCTCTTACACTCCTCTCTCTATCTTTCTCCTGGGTTTGAGGAGCTATATTTGTTAGCAGATTTGTTTTCAGATTCATCTCACCTCACCCAGGCTTGTCTTGGTTTGTTAGCGACCGCTTCATCTCACTGCCTCTCTCGCTGAGAAGTGGAGGGAACATTCATTGTCTAGATATTTCTCTGTGCTTCAAACAGCTACCTGAGCTCCCTTAATCCCCATCCCCATTTGAAACCCGCTCAACTTTCTTCATCTAACAGAGGAATAGTAGCACTTGTGCACAGTCTGTGTAACTTCTAGGCTAATGGAGTGACTTATGGAACATTTGCTCACCAACACAGACATCTTAATTCTTATGGCTGGAAAGAACATCTTTTCCTTCCCGTCTGCTTTTGTTCCCCTCTCCTTGCTCTCTCCGATTCTCTCTTCCTCTCCTGGGACCCTTCCTCCATCATACTTAACTCCTCTTCAAAGCCATCTACTCTCTCCATCTCATCACTATTTTGGTTTTATGAGTTGGATGTCCTCAGTCTCCTTTATGCACCCATCCACCATTTCAAAAGTAAAGTCGAACATACACACACACACACACAACCACATACACACACACAAACACTCCCCACCCCTTCCCTCTATGACCTCGTTGGGTTGAGCAGAAGGTCGTAGTCATCAGCAGTCCATTAGGGCACAATGGCAGGGGCTGTGCTGCTTCGCCAGAGTGCAGTATGCTGTTCAGGGGCAGAGCACAGAGAAGCACTGACTCGCCCGACACCCCCAGCAGACAAACAATGCTGCTCTTTCCACTCACGTGCACGGCTGAATATGGTGGCTCTGTGTTTCCTGCCAGTGGAATGATGTGCCTCGTTCTTCCATTTTGTTGGCACTTTAATATAGGAAAGTAAAACGTCATCACCTCAATAAATGATACATTCACATTTATGTTACGTAAATGGTCGGTGGCATTTTTACTGTGTATTGGCAACAAGAAGGTCAAAGAGCTTCACAGGCATAAAGGCTCTGTATTCTTATCTGTATTCAACCAGGTGAAATAAAACATATAGATTGGAGCAAAAGTATCAAATTATAGGACTTGCTATAATATTAATAACTTAAATTGATTCGTTGTCTTTTTTTGCAATATGAGTAGCCAGCCATGGAAATAAAATATATGTATCTGACATAACCATCAAAGGCCCTGAAATCCTGCATTTTCAGGTTTTATTGTGGATCGAAACTGGCAAAATAAGTGATTAAAAAAAAAAATAAATTAAATAATATGCCATTTAATGCAATACAAATAGTATTTAAAAACTCATAGAAATTATTTGTGTGACATACAGACACTCACCATGGGCTTAATGTTAGCCTGCTTTATGCATTCCAAAACCAGTTTTGATGTGTGTTTGGGATCATTGTCCTGTTGGAACACCCAAATGTGTCCAAGTTTCAACCGAAAACTGGCCATATTGTTTCAAGCTGTTCATTTGAGGTGAAGTTGAAGAATTTGGAGGTAGTCCTCCTTATTCATTATTCCATCCACTTTGTGCAGTGTACCAGTACCACTGGCAGTAAAACAGGCCCAGATCATGATGCTACCACCACCATGCTTAACAGTTGGTACAGTGTTCTTGGGTTTGAAAGCCTTACCTTTACTCCTCTTGTCATTGTGGCCAAATAGCTCAATCTTCGTCTCGTCTGACCGTAAAACTTTTCTCCATGTGGCTTGTCCATGTGGGCAGCTGCAAACTTCAGTCAAGCTTGAAGGTGTTGATTTTGGAGCAGGCACGTCTTTCTTGGTCGGCTCCCTCTCAGTCCATGGTGATGTAAAACTTGCTTCACTGCGGACAATGATGCTGATGTTCAAGCAATTTCCACTTCGTGGCAGGCTTGATCCTTGGTGGTTCCTGGGCTGTTTCTGAACATCCTAAACAATTTCCTCTCATCTCAGGGTGACAGTTTTGGTCTTTTTTCAGACTTTGGCAAAGTGGTGACACATCCAAATAAATTGTACTTACATGCAATTGTTTGAACTGATGATCTTGGAATTTGCAGCTGTTTAGAAAGGGCTCCATTCTTCTACTGAAAATTTGTCGACTACGCTTAAAAGCCGGGTCCATGTCAGGAAACCAACCAATTTAAATGAACCAATTCTGCTAAAAAGAGTGGTCAAATATCCAGCCAGAATTATGTCAGAAGCTTGTTGATGGCTACCAAAAGCATCTGGTCGAGGTGCAACTTGCTAAAGGACATTTAACCAAATATTAGTGGGGCTGTATGTATATATTTGTATGTATACTTCTGACCCTGTGTGGATTAGAGAAAATGTAAATAGTAAAAAGTACATTCAAACTTGTGCACCCAGTTCTTGCTTTTTAAACTCATTAAAGATGTATGCTGTACAATCATTCCATCCTGGAAAAAGAACAGTTCAAAGAAATCATTAAAAGCCCCAAATTACCAAGACATTCAAGCCCACGATGAGTGTATGTAAATTTCTAACCACAACTGTACATTGGTGTTTCTGTTTTAATTTACTCATCTTTATTTACCTTTCTGTTACCTCCCCACTCTTGTTACATTCCCATTTATTTTTTTCATTTTATAAATCATTTTAAAACTCATTTATATGTGTATTTCATTATGCATTATTTCTCTTTCCCCCTGATTTCCTTTCTTATTTCTGTGTTTTCTATGTACCTCTTTATGTTTTTCTGTTTCATTCTGCAAATAAGGAGGCTGACGTCCAAAGTTTATCACAGGGTAAATTTTTTTGCCTATTGGCTGATTGGGGGAAGACTCACGATAGAAATGGCTGTTTCAAATATTGTCTACATGGAGCGCCTGTTCATGTGCTCCTCGTGCCATTGTAACAAATTTGGCTTTAATTGAGCTACAGGGAACTTGCAAGATAGCCCTCTATGAATACTAGTGAATGGAGCTAGTTGGCTAAACTAATCACTGACACCTGTTTTTAGACTAAAAAAGCCCCCTTTTTTATTTTTCTCAAATATAGTATGGATTATATGTCCCAGTTGCCAGTGAAATGAGACTAAAGTCCTTTTGTTTTTCTTTCTTGGTTTGCTCAGCTGGTTTGCTCCTCCCTTGATTGCATCCATTTCCAAGCATTAACTACAACAAGTGTTAGAAGTGTTGTTAAATCAAAACAGAAGCTCAGATGGAAGCAGCTGGTTGTGTTGGTTGACAGCGACTGTCATAAGGTGGTTACTGCTGGTAGGAATTCTCTGCTTCTGCTTGTTTGATGTGTGAGATTAAAATGGCAAATACTGTAGAGTGGCTCATGTTGAATGAAGGCAATAACACTGCCCTGCATCCAAAAATAAAAAAATTTCTGCTCTTTTCCAGAAAATAGTTGATATTACCCAATTCAATGATGCTGAGTTCAAAAATACCAATAAAAATATTCAATCACGTACAGTTTTATCACAAAAATGCAAATCCATTTTTTTTCACATATGGTCCATTTGTGCTCATTGTACTTCAGCTTCTCCAACTCCTACTTCAACATGATCCAAACACAATTTGGATCATGTTTTTGCCACAAAACGTGATGTGATAGAGCAAAATGGATATTATTTTTGAAATCAGCAACCCAAAATTAATAATGAACAAGTGTTAGATTTCATACAGCAAATATAATGCAGGGCAGTGTAATACTTATAGAAAATTATTTTATACCTGAAACCCATTTTAAAAAACAAAAGAACTGTAAACCTATCTATTGTCTCCATCCCTGGTAACAAAACATTTGCACGATTGTTACATTTTTGAGCTACAGCTCGATACAGTCCAGTCATTCTCAAAGAAATTGTGAGCACGCCCTATGAAAAGGGGAGTGCACCCCTATTCAGAAATTTTCTGACTGCCTCAATTTAGGAGATTACAAGAGAATTTGTTACAAAAGATTTTGCTGTGTAGCTATAAACAGTACTGTAGTCACTTTTTTATGTGGGTGCTTAAGTTGAGTGTGCATGTGATCTCTGGGTGGGTTGAATTTGAAATTATAGCTTGTGGTGTTACACAGCATTTTTATCTAGTGCAAGCATCAGGTCAAATTTTTAATTTGTCTAGGACACTTTGATCTATGACTGAAAAGCTGCTTAATATAAATTTTCAAGTCAGCTGTACTTTGTGTTTAGTAAAAGGAATATTTACAAATGTTAACAGGCTAAAAAGAAAGATTGTGAACATATTAATATTATTCCTGCTGATCATATTTATGGTACTGTTATTTTGAGCATGTTAGCATGCTAACATTAGCATTTGACTCAACACTGCTTTACTTAAGTACAGCCTCCCAGAGCTGCTGGGGTGCCTGCAGATTACAGGTAATGATGAAAAATGTCTAACTTTGATTGCTTATTTATATTTCCATGCATCGAACCACTTATCCGGTATAGGGTTGCAGGTGGGCTGAAGCCCATCCCAGTTGGCACATGGCAGGAGCTGGTTTACACACTGCACTGGTCCACCACAGAGCTAACTAACACAGAGAGACACACAACCACAAACCCTTACATCTACACCTATGGCCAATTTAGAATCACCAATTAACCCAGCAAGCATGATATTGGAATGTGCAAGGAAACTATAGTGATGCACAGGAAGAACATGAGAACATGCAGACTGTGCACAGAAAGGCTCCATCCTACCTGGAGGTTCAAACCCTTTCAATTGTGAGGCGACAGGAATCCTGACCACTTTCTATCAGGTTGCCTGTACTTATGAATATTTAATGTTAAATACAATTTTTACGTTTTCAGGGGCTTCCACAGCATCAGAATCTGCTTGTATGTAAAGCATTTGTGAACCAAACATTCATGCCACTGATGTACAGAGCAGAGAGAAATGCTGAATTGTCATTAGATAATGCTGCTCATTCTAGCTTAACTCCATGATGGTTGTCTGCTTAAAGCTTTAATTTATAGGCAACAATAACATTTAGGCAATCTGCATTGCTTACAGTTTTAAATAGCAAATGGAGTAGGCACAGAGAACATACGGTTAGTCAGAAAAAGGCTGGCTGTGCTTAGTGAATTAGTCTTATACCATTTCATGTTGCTGATGTTACTATGTCAACAGCATAATTTTGTAATTGCAGTGGAGTACAAACTTAGATACCCAGCTCTCTGATTATGCAGAGTAAGTACTTTTACCAGCGTCAAGTGGACAATTTTGCATTTTTTTCTGTTTAAAATTCAAGTTTGAAATCAAAAAAGGTTTGTCCAAAATCTGTAAGTAATATGACTGGAGAGTTCCGGCTTGGAGTACCAGCAACAACTGGTAGAGGTATTCATATAAGGTGATCATTTTGGAGTAAAGTACCCCTTTCAGGCATCACCTAAGTTTAGCAGCAGTCTGCCACTACACCGATTTTAATCACACAAAGTGTTTGAGCCAAAGGCCTGCAGCACTGGTGCACTGTAGGATGAACAGTCTGTACCTTTTTTGCACTTTTTTACCAGTTCCTATGTTTATTCTTAAAGTTTCTGTTCAGGATACATAGCACATTTAACAACTGTGACCTTGTTAGACACCCATTCATGGTGAAATTTCAGCTATTCCAATATGTTTATCCGTTTCGGTAGTATATAGCTGACTGACAGTCCTGCCAAAGTAGCTCTTAAAACCCCCAAGCTGAAGCTCTAGTCCTATTATTACACACACAGGTCACAGATGGTCACAGATAATAGGCTCTTTAACGCCTGTTATTATTTTTGGCTTATCCCCACATGTTTTTGTTGACAAAATAGCAATCTGGCTCCAATCAGCGCAACCCACCGACAGACAGCTACACTGAGTAAGATTAGAAAAGGAACTGCAGCCATACCTTGCTCATCAAGCGCTAGTTTAGGCTAATGAGGCTGTCCGATTCTGGGAAGCAAACATCAAATTAACTTTGTACTATGAAACGAGGACATTGTGGGAAAAAACTGCATATGCAGTTATAAACTTGATTAAATGGTTTGTGCCGACTGTTTGCAGGGATGCTGTCATCCAAATGTCACAGCACAATATAAAAAAAAAAAAAAAGCATGCCAGATGCTGCCTGAAAATTTATGTTACAGTCACAATTAACTCTTACCACCTGTGACAGGTGTTGGTTTTAGTAACTGTTTGAGTTTTTCAGTAGTCCCCCCCCCCTTTTTTTTCTTCAAACGTCTGAAGGCACCATTAGAAGACATATGACACGAGGAGACATCTTTTAGTAATTGGCTTCATTCTCTCTGTATGTCTGAAATGGGGCAAGTGTCTGCCTTGCTAAAGCTGTTATTTGTGCTTAATGCATGTCAAAACACTGTACGTGCACCTGCATTTCTCATCACATACCTTATACAGTATGTGTGTGCATCTCCGCTGTCTTATTTCATTTGGGTGTCAGAGCCTTGGAGACTGTGCTAACCTCTTCAAAATGGCACCGACTGTCCCTCTCCCTGGCAAGCGCTCCAAAAGAATGGAGTGTGCCGCCAATAAGGTTGGCTTGGCTCCCCTCCGTCTGAATTACTCTGTTTTGGTCAATCGCTCTAACCGTGTTTACGCAGGACTCAATTTGCCATGATTGATTCTGCAACCCGCTGCACACACCCACGTCTTGAATTCAGGACAAGACTTTGGAAATTGTCAGCCATCGATTCTCAATTCACCCACTCCCAACGGCAAAATTTGTCTTCACATTCTCGTCATGGGGGTGCAGCTTAATTAGTTTTAAGATTTGTTCCACTTGGACACAAATGACAGTTAATGGTTCTTGTGGGGGTTTTGCACACAGTCTGTCGTGCTATTGGAATGGCGTATAGCCCAGCTGTGAATGCAAGTTGTCTTAGTTTTTACAATGAATTGATTAAGGTGCCAGAAGGCTCCAACTGAAGAAAACCTCTTATTTTATTCCCTGACAAAACATTTAACAAGCCATGCCTCAGGCTGGCTGAAACGCAAGCCATTTTTAACTTTTACAACATACACATAGATTGCAGTCATTTAGCTTAAGCACTTACATCATCTGGGTCTTGATATATTGCAAGCAACAGCAAAATAGATGTAATAAGTATTTCAAGTACAGACAGCACCCTATAAAGGTGCATTTTCTTGCAGTAATCCTGACAGTACTTGTTAAAAAAGATCCTGATTTCTGCACCCAAACCTCTGGGTCTTCTCCAGACTAACTGTCCTTAAGGTTAGACCTCTGCTGACAAAATGACAGATGGGATGTGGAGGGTTTCTGACCTCAGCAAGCAAGCAAAGGAGAGCTGGTACGACCTTAAAACCAGGCTACAATCCGTCTTTTCATCCTCCACAATTATGTGTCTGGAGGACATATTGGCATAACAGGAAAGTGTGTCGGAAAGGTGACCGCAGCGCCGGGTGTTTGGCAAGAACGGAGTGGAAAAACAACAAATGGAGGCTTCACTCTCCTCCACCTTGACACCCCACTCTGTCTCTTTCTCTCCCCTATTTATTCTTTCTCACACTGGCTTCATTTGTCGTCTTTCATCCACTCCTTCCTCCAAACTTGTTGGCTTTCTGTCAGTGTCTCTCACTTTCTCCAGCTTACCCCAGCTCCTTTTTCCACCTCCCCCCAACTCTCTTGTGCATCTCATTCCACCTCTCTCATTCTCTCTCTCCCCTCTCTTGCTTTCCGTCATGTCTTTTTGGCCACATTCCCACTTTCCCAATTGGCATGGTGGCAGTCTAATCATTCTCAGACACCCTGCTGTCATCTCTTTTATCTCTCCGCCTGCCACCGCCCTAATCCTCTGATCAGTAAATACCCGTCTTCAGCACACACCTCTTCTCAGCAGCCCACTGCCTTCCTAGTGTACTTCTCCACAGTGCATACTGATGGTCCTTCCATTTCCTCCAGACACAGAGCAGAGTGACTTAGAGGGCAGCAAATGATTCTCAAGAAAACTCCTCAGGCACACTGGTGGACCGAAGAACTTTCAAATTTTGTTCAGCTGTTTGTTCACTCCAGTGAAATATTTTAATGAAGCAATGAATGCTGACAGGAATTGACAAATTCTCTCCATATAAATATGCATTTATATATATATATATATAAAATTGATTTGCTCAGCTATCCACTGTGACTACATGAGGCAGTATCAAATGATAATATTGCACTTTAACCCACTGCCTTAAGGTCTGTGTGAGTTGAAAGATTTACATAAGTACAGTCTTGCCAAAAACAACCTCCACACTGCAGAAATAACTCCACCCTGCTTTCTAATGCAAGTCTGTCAACTTATTCCAAGAGTTTTTATATTTCTGAGATATTCCTAAAGCCCATATACAACAAAGAAAGGAAAGAACAGACATAGGCGACTCTTTTCTGAGCTCAGCTCTTGAGTTTGGAGGGCTTTGGCAAGTAGGGTGTCTGGGAGGCTGGATTTAAGTTGATTACAAAAATTGAGCACTGTTTATTTGACCAAACAAAGAACATTTTAAATATGAGGACTAAGAGAATGATGGGGGGAATGCTGGCTGGAGTATAGTACTGAAGTTCAAAATGCAGAGTTGTGTTTCATCCAAAACCAGAACAGGTTTGCAGGACTTTCATCAGTTATGATGGATTATGAATATGTGGACTTTTACACAGCTAAATACACGCTGTGTGAAAGGACTGAAGAAATGTGAACTGCATGGGACAGCTGACACAGTGAAGACAAACACTGGAAGCCAATAAGGAAGGTTTTATGCAAACCACCTGTTAAGTAAAGAACAGTGGAGGATTTCACATGGGGCTATTGCAGTTTACACTTTTATCTCTGTAAACAAACCCCACACTTTGTTCATTTTGTGGAGAAATTGAGATTCATTCTTTTTATGGATGCAAAAGACTGTAAACTTTTCAATACACTTGAGAATATTTCTTGATGGATACAGTAGGTATTAGGTTTGAAGTTTTTTAAATCTTTCTATCTGGGAGTCAGTTATAAAAACTCATAATTTTGATTAAACAGTAGAAAGCTATTTAGGGCGAACCAAGTTTAATGAAGTTTAAGTATAATCCAACTTTATTAAGTTGTGTTTCTTTGGCTTAAGTTGGGTGTTTACACATTTTTGGATTTAATTAATGCAATGTTATTGTCAATTGACAATGTTAATTTTACTTTTTTTTTTTAGCTGCCCAAATAAATTAAAGATTGTATTTGACAAAACCTACCTGTGACTTTTTGTGTCTTCCAGCTCAGTCTTTCACATGGTGTTTGTTGTGGAGTTATGCAGTTAAACACAGCAGTGAAATGTTTAACACTGGGTTGCTGCAGCATTAAGTCTGCATCCAACATGAATGGTACAGCTAAAGTGAGTCGTGTGGTCGATACAGGTGTATTCATTTAAGACTCTTTCACTCCTGTTCTCCCTGCTGGTTAATCTTGCAAAAATAAATAAATAAATAAATTCATTAAAAATGAAGTGCTGGCTAAAGAACTGTCACTTCCCGTCTCCCTGATAAAATAGTTTCTTTGGGCCGTAAATCCACCCTGCTCAAACATTTAGATCTTAATCGGCCCTAACATTAAAAGTACAACTGCATGGTTGTTGCCATGTTTCAGACCATGAGGTGTGAAGGGACATTTAATTGTCACCTGCCTGGAAAGGCTGTCTGATTGGGAAGTGGTGATCAATGCTGGGCCTGCTGTGCCTGGACTGCTACTGATCCAGGCTGTGATGCCCCTGCAGCCTCTGGTGGTGAGGTGACAGATAGGAGAATTGACAAAGGACAGCAGACAGACTGACACAGTCATAGAAAAAGAGTAAAAAAAAATGAACTAAATGAAGAGACCAAACACAAAAGTAGAAAGAAAAACAGAGCTACTTAAACTGGTTATCAAGAATGAGAAGAAATGATAATTTACCCGTGTGTGAGCATTTAACTGAAGATGAAGGCTTGTCTAATGATGGCTTCTTCGGATAAGAGGAAAAAAATCAGAATTTGTCCAGAGCAGTGCAAAAACACTGAAGTAACTAGAAGGATAAAGCTTGAAAATCCTCAGTTGAATCAGAAAGTGTTTTCACACTGACACAGGAAGACCAGCAGAGTTGGTACTCTCCTGCTGATAACGGAAAAGTTTCTACAGGGAACTGATGGAGGCAAGTGTGTGAAAGCAGACAATTACTTTCCAGACCTTAAACTTCTTGGTGAGTCAGCTAGACACCTAACAAAAACATCAGGAAATCTTGGAGAAGATATACTGACAGATCAGGAAATTTCTTGGATTTAGACACTGATTCCTACAATAAATACACAAGTAATTGCTGTCAGTGATGTCCAAACAAAGTATCTTGTTTTTCTCTCTTCATGTTTGTGCTTTTCTTTTGTTATTTTCCTTAAGCTTCTTTATCACCATGTGGGATTTTAAAATAGGCACTCTGAACTCAAACTGAGCCAGACATGAGCTCAAAAGAGCTACTCTATTTAACCTGATATAGCAGATAAAAGTAGGAAACAGAGAGTAATATAGAAAATGAAAGTCATTGGAGGCGGGAATGTGAATTGTGTCTGCTTTTATTAAAAATGCTTGTTTCTCGAGTGAGGATTAGCATTGCTAACACTGCCCCGCTTAATGAAAAGGATTTTAGAGGAGCTTATGAATATATTTATGAATAGAATTTTGAATTACACGGAGAAACTGTAATTTTGTCTGTGTCCGACAGCGGTAGGATTTTTGGTAAATCGTAGATTTACACAGATTAAACAGCAGTGTCCACTGTTCATTTGTTATGTCATTCAAGACACAACCAGACCTCTGAGGGACCTCGAGACTCAGGTAGTGGACAACAACAGGAGATCAAGGACTTTTACTGTAGACTCCTGGAAATCTAAAAAGTCAGCTCCAGCCAGCCTGCTGAATGTTGCTGCACAGGAACATCACACAAATAGATGCCCCCTCTCAGTTCTTCTTTGGTAAGGAAAAGATATCAAATTCTTTTCTAGCTCAGATTCTTATGAGATTTGTGTGCATTTGCTTTGTCAGTTTTCTACCCCAGGCAGATGCCAAGCCAACGCACAGCTGTAAGCATGCAGTCCATCTCTGGACTGCATGCCTCTCTGATAACCTTACAGAGTTGAAGAACTTTTTTGTATAGATAGCTGGCTTTTACAGCCCTGTCTGTTTCAGGTGGAGACCTTTTGAAGGTGATAACATACTGACTGGAGAGAGGAAAGCTGCCTCTTAGCTTCAGGAGAGTAGTCATTACCTTTCTAACCAAGAAAAGAGATGAGGAGACATTACAGAGCTGTAGTCTGGTCTTCTGCTCTGCACACATTACAACATAGCCCATAGTCCAACCCACCAGTAAATGTCACTTAAATTCGAGATGTTTTGGAGGTCTCTTCCTCATGTGATGTAGAAAGGGAAAGACTTTTGACCAGGTTGAACATGAGTATCTCTAGCAGACTTTAGCTGCCTTTGGTTTCAACCTATAGGTTGATAGCCCAGCTTCTGTAAGGTGACACTGTGAGTGTTTTGAAAATTAATGGAGGTCTGAGTGCTCTTTTCATTGTTCAGAGGGGAGTCAGATAGAGCTGCCCTCTATGGCACGTTCTGCTCTCTAGCCATTGAGCCTTTGCTTCATAAATTGAGAAGGGATTTGAATGGTTTGTTTTCTAGGCTGTGATGTCTCTTTCAAACTGTCAGCATTCACTGATTATGTCATTGTCTTGGTTAACACAGAGAAAGTAAATTGAATGGTAAATGGATGGCTTCAAATAGCTGTTTTCTGTGTCTTATGGACCACAGAAAAGCCTTTATACTAAAAGCTATTCTCACACACACACATTCATACAGCGCTTTCTCCTATCACATATACTCACACATCAGTGATACATTGGGGCAGTTTTTGTGTTCAGTATCTGCCAACCCTCCAACTGGTGGGTGACTTGCTCTACCTCTTAATCCTCAGTCACCCCAGAAGTAAACTGGAGGAGAGCCAGGCTGTTATGATGGAAAAGAGATCAACACAACAGCTCAGTTTTTAGTTTTCTTTACTTTTTGATTCATTTATTTATTTATTATTATTATTTATTTATTATATATATTGATTATTTATTTTATTATGTAATGTTGTGATTTGGCAAACTATGATGAAAAAAAATATCAAAGTTAAGCACATGAAAATTAATGGATTTTTACCTAAAAACAAAATTCCCATACATGTCTTGTTCTTGTGTTAAATAATCTAGTGTCTGCTCTGTGGCACCAGTTGGTTTAGACATGGTCTGGTCCATCTGGCCAATAGGGGTGCTGCCTTCAGAGTTCAGTTTATTCAGAAATTTCTCACTGGGCCTACAGGCCAGGTGTTGAGAGAGTTATCCTGTTGTATCATCTGGGTAGCCTGGAACAGGGTTTTTCTATGTTTCTAATGCCTCCCTTTTATAGAAGTGTGCTTTCAGCATGGTCTGTGCTGAGGAAACAGAGGCTGAAGAAGGTTGACTCTCTGTACTGGCTCTTATGGGAACCTATACTGACATTAGGGTAGACCCACTGTGTTCAGAGTGCTTCACATTGGGCCTAGTTTTTACTCTCAAGCAGGTGGTGGAGTTGGCTGGACCTCAGTTGGACGATGGGGTTGGACTGGCTGCTCAGATGGCAGAGAGATTTCCATGAGTCATAAATCAGTTAGTGAGACACTGGAGACTAGGCTGACAAGACATGGACATTCTCTTAACTAAATTATGTGATGGTGAACAGCATGGATTTGATTAAATGTGACCATAGCTAATTCAGTTAATGTGAGCTAGTTGACTGAAAACTTTGTCCAGGTTGACTTTTTAGCATTTCTAGGTGTCATGTGTCAAACCAAGGCTCCTGTAAGGGGTTCAGAATGTGGGCCATCCTCACCAGCTGATAAGTTGTGTAGACATGGAAATAAATGAGATTGTTCTTGCAATGCCCTATCGAGCTAAAATTATAAGTACTGTATGAGAGGAACAGTGACATACACCACCTACTGCTGCCAAACATTTATTTAACATTAGAAGACAAAAGGCTTTCAGGTTGAGGGCATTGTTTTTATCTTGAGTAAAGACACTAACTGGAGTTTCTCAAATATTAAATTCAAATCAAATAGTTGAAGACCAGTTTCCACACAGTGAAAAAAAATCTGTACAGTAGCTGTATTATGGAGAGCAAAATGATAATCCATTAAAAAGATATGGAGACATTTTTTTTTAACAAAACCACTGCTAAAATGCCCCACAACAGGAAGTAAGTACAATCACTACTCTGTAGCTGATAAGGTAGTTAGCCAGACACACAGTGACACTACAACTCTGTGGAACTCTACTGAAGGGATGAAACAGCATTCTTTGAAAAGACATTGCTTTATTAGATGTTTTCATGATGCTGGTGGAGACTGCAGTCTAATACGCTGATTCAGAAACTTGCATAGGTGTTAATCTGGGTCAAGATCTGGTGAGTGCGAAGGTAACAGCATTAGAGTCACATCATTTTCATACTGATCAAACCCTTTAATTACCCTCTGTGCCCTGATGAGTCTCAAAAAACACCTCTTTCTCTGGAAGAAAATACCTTGTTGATGCCAAAGGTCAGAGGAGAATGGCCAGACTGCTTCAAGCTGATAGGAAGGCAACAGCAACTCAAATAACCACTCGTTACAACCAAGGTATGCAGAAGAGCATCTCTGAATGCATTCGGATGGCAGGGTCAGAATTGGGGGAAACAACATGAAAGCATGGATCCATCCTGCTTTGTATCAAAGGTTCAGGCTGCTGGTGGTGGTGTAATGATGCAGAGGATATTTTCTTGGGATGCTTTGATCCCCTTAGTGCCAACTGGGCATTGTTTAAACACCACAGCCTACGTGAGTATTGTTGCTGACCATGTCCATCCCTTTACGACCACAGTGTACTGCAGCAACTGTGTGATGCTATCATGTCAACATGGACCAAAATCTCTGAGGAATGTTTCCATCACCTTTTTGAATCCATCCCACGAAGAATTAAGGCAGTTCTGACAGCAAAAGGAGGTCCAAGGCGCTACTAGCAAGCTGTAACTAATGAAGTGGCTGGTGAGTATATACTGTATATGTCAGCTTGA
>VUQI01029695.1:17528-44383 GCA_015106735.1 Paratilapia polleni | reverse complement strand
CCTGTTCTTTTTTCTTTTTTTTTTTTTTTTTTTTACCACATCTAAATCTCTCCTCTCATTTATTTCTTCCCACTCTTCTTTCCATCTCTCTGACAAATAGAGACTGGTGGAAGGCAAGCAGGAGTGCAGTGGTGCGTGTGAGCGATGGAGGTGTCTGCTCTCTTCACTCACTGCACTGGAGTGCAAGTATTGATTCTTTTGGTGCATATTCACTTCATATTTCTTTTTTTATGAATAATAATAGCCTACCACGATGAGTGGTTGCCAGGGTCAACTTGGGAAATTGAACTTTTCGCGTGCCGTAATGCAGAATTTACTCAAAAACACATTTGTTGCATGGAGTATAGCAGGGTGGAACACCCACCTAACCATGTTAAGAAACAGGCTAGAAAGTTTGGTTTTATCCAGAAATACCACAAAATCAATCACAGAAAAAAAATCTTGGCCATGAAGTGTTAACAGTCAAATATACTCATATATATATGTGTGTGTGTGTTCTCTTAGATGCTATATAATCTCTAAGAGGTTTCTGCTGCAACATGTGGCCTTTACAGTGTAAGGTGCTGAGAGCAATACATAACAGAGTTGGTTCCACCTCCTCACGACATTCCTGGGAACTGCCATGGGAAAGCATCCAGCATCGAGTCAATACGCTGCACACATACAAAGGCAAAAATAAATTGAAGCTCATGTCTTGGCAGGCACGAATTCCAGCAGCTGCCGTGTTAGAAGCAACATAAATGCGGAGAAATTGAACATTTGATGATGCCAATGATCAGATCAAGGCAGTAGTGATTAATACTGACAACCATATTACTTCTGTTAGCTTGGTGCAGCTTTGTAAGTGATGGCTGGAAAGAAAGAAAGTAATCTGGCCTGTGATAATTGCAGTTTGCATTATGCAACAGCCTAGATGATGGCTTAATAAAAATCGCTGTAATGCTTAGCAGATCAGTTATACATCATTTTTGAGAAGAACTTTTGGGTTGCTATTTTGTGTTTTTTCCCGTTTTTAATTAATGCAGTTATAATTATTAGAAGTACATGTGGATTTCACACCCTCACATGTTCTTTTAAGCCAAGAACAACTTAATGAGTTTTTAAGAAATCATTTCTGATCCGATTCTCTGTAGGTTGCACCAAAAAGTGAGTGGTCCAAGTGTTGTTTTATATGGAAGGAAATGCACTTGACATATTTATTGGGCTTCCTAAAGTTTTAGGTGAGTAACACTACAAATTATGGTGTCAAAAGGGGCCATTTTGTAGAAAACCTCTGACAGAGTCAGCAAAAATGGAGCAAACTTTATTACTGCAGAGCTCTGTGCTTCTGTGAATATTCCTGTATGTATGAATAAATTTGAATATGAATAAAGTTTTCATCTTTTTATTTTTTTTTTTACCTGTTGTTGTTCCTGAGTTTGACGTGCCCCCCGGGCTCCAGAATCTGTCCGTTCTTCAGCCAAGTGAGCTGTGGCTCAGGCTCGCCCTGCACTTGGCAGGTGAAGATGGCGGTGGTGCCGACGGGCCGGGCGATGGACTGTGGAGGTTGAACAAATTCTGCTGGAGCTATAAGAGGAGGGAAATTGAGAATTAGATCAAGTAACCTCAGTCCCTCAACTGAAAGATATTGCTGGATAGATGAGTGCCAGAAAAACAGAACTGTAAGATTTTGGCAGAATTAAGAGGTGCAGAAACAGAAAAAGCCAAAGGGTGAGAATGTGGAAGGAAAAATATGAGAGCGTATGCGTGAATGGTATAAATACTGCTGTAAATCTATAATTCAGCGTCAACTGGCAGGATTATGACAGACACCAGATCGATGTAGAATACAGGGAAAGGGGGAAGGAGGAGAGCAAGATAAAGCAATAAGGCCTGTGCAGAAAGAGCAATGCTTTGAAATAATTTGCTTTAAAACAGCAGTTCAGTTTTTTCATATCTGGTCTCATCCTATGATACAGCCTTTCAGCTATTATTCATTATTCAAAATGGCAGATGCTTTATTTTAAATTAAAGAGTAATTAAAGTTATACCTGCTGGAGTTTAATTCCTAGGTTGGTGCTTTTGTATTATCTTCTCTACACTCATTATTGTCCCAGAGGTTATATGGGATTTGACAGTCTAATTTATTTATGCCCACATTAGCTGAGAAAATGTGATGGTATTATAAATACCAAGTATATATATAATACCATCACTAGAGGCGTATCGTGATGCCTTTAGTAAAAATAAGTCATTTTCCTCATCATTATCAAGGAAGGATGAGCAACCTGAGAAAAACTGAAATATCTCAGCTTTAACACAAATACTGTGAGATCAAAGAGTCTGAATCAGAGAGGTGACTCTTTGGAACTATTATTTAATAGGATTAAATAAGTAAAGCAATGGATTATCTTTAAAAAAAAAAAAAAAGTAATGTGCAATAGATTACTATTTATAAACAACCCCTACACTTGTTTGAAGAAGGCGAAGTAATTTTAGCTCAGCTTTCTAAAGGACAGCACTGAGCATTTGATTTGGACACTTTCAGTTATGGATTAACACACATTTAGGACACATTTAGAGTATTCAGGGCTAAATGTCCAAACTGAAGAGCACTGGTAAATAATGTACAGAAGTCTTGAGCCACCCCTCATTTCTTTACATTTTGTTTCCATGGAGCCAGACTTTCTTGTCATTCTTTAAAGTTGTCTTCAGCAACAGTTCTCCAGGCTTTCTGAAGGTCTTTCAAAGTTTTTTTTTTGGACATTGGCTGCTTTTTCACTCATTTTTAGTCCAGTCCTTGTACCTTACCATTTTCAGAGGAATGTTTTTTTTGTTTGTTAAGCCACTTAACATTGACCTATGAATTATTCAAGCATAAAAAAGCATCTAACTCATTTTCATCTTTTTATTCCTGGCCTCTATTTTTTTTCCTTTATCCAGATAAAAGTCTCACTGAGATTAAAATATCTTTTTCAAGAGAGACCTGGTGTACCTTGTGTACCTTCCTGTATAATCTCTATATATCATATACTGGGTCTTGGCAACCCTCATTTCACCCTCTGTATGAAACAGTCAGTTTTATTCTTTTATTCTTTTTATTCTTCTTTTCAGCCAGCTTTCTTCTAATTGGCTGTCCCTAGCAAACAGAAGGTTTAAAACAGCAGGTGGGTGAGGCTGCTGTGATCAGAGTCAGAGCTGTGTGCCTGATATGAACATATTGGGGATATCCTGACATCATGCCCAGCAAAAGGGTAGAAAAAAAAACCTGCCTGAAGCCTGAACTTTTGTCTCATAGGGATTACTTGTACATACTACACTAATCCTAATGTGAGCATCCACTAGGACAAAATATACTAAGGAGAAGCCTAACAGGTCCACCTTTAAGGATCAGGCACACTTTTAGTTGTTTCTGATTATTTTGTTTTCCCCACTCTTCTGCCCTCCTTCTTGTTCCAACCCTAATAAACAAAATGTTGCCTGACACTTTCTCAGTGTGAGCATTTCCATTCTCCGCAGTGGAAAAGCGAAGGGGGCCGACAGCGTGAGATGGTCCTTTCATTCATCTGACTCCTTCACAGCTTCATTGTCTCTTTCTTTCTCACTTGCTGTGTGCTTTGAGAGCTGACTTAAAGGTGAAGGTGAGAGGGAGCTCAGGAAGGCATTGATTTGCACCTGTAAGGGTGTGGGTGAGACCATCAGCACCAACCGTCCATCTCGCTCTTGTTTTTTCCTCCTTTGGCTCCTACAGTTTGATGCCCTCATTCTTTGTTTCTCTTCTCTTTTTTATTCCCCAAAGGAGCCAACATAAACCTAGCTTATTTACTGTGTAAGTGCATTTTTTTAAGTGAGGTTGTTTTGTTAGCTTTGCACTTATTTGGAGTTCCTAATCACCGTACTCCCTTTCTGAACTGACAGCCACTGAAGCCCTCACATATTCACAGAGCTGTCAGGCAGCTTATTTTTATACACTAATGGAAATGATTAATTAAAGCATTTTTTCCCCATCACAATGGAACAGGTCTAACATGTGTATTTATTTGGAGTTAATAAAGCACCTTTGTTTCCACAAATCAATAACAAAAACCAAAAGACAGTGACACATCATTACCATCCACAGCTTTCTGTCCTTAGCAGGGGAAGGGCTTGTCGCAGACTTGACAGACAGATGAAATGAAATATTGATTCGGATCGATACTGCTATAGGCTGAAGCAAAGTGTGGTCCATCTGATCAATATTTGAGTGAGGCAGACACTGGATGCTTCTTGCTCGGTGACAATTAATGCACAGGGCAGCTCACACCTGGCACATCCTCTTGTCAAAAGGACCTATCTCTCAATACTTACATCAAACACCTTCATGATACTGGCTACAACTCTGTGAAGAACAGATGAATAGAATAATTTAAAGTAACAAATTTCAATTAAAGTATTACAAAGAACATTCAGAGGGCAACTTCAAAGGGCTGTACTTGTTCTGCATTCTGTGGCAGAGCAACAGGTTTTTGACCTTTAATTTTTGGTCCAATATTAAAATGTCCTGCAGTACATGAAAAATGTTCTATGCTTTAAAAAAGACTTACTGTAAATACTGGAGTTGGTCTTGAAAGCTGCTTTCTCTTGTTTTGACATTGAGAGTGTGTATACAATCATGACTGACAAAGCTGAATGTGTTGCAGGGTTATAACTGAGGGAATGAATAAATGAATGCATGTCCTTGATGGTGCAAGAATAAAAGTATGAGGAAAAACAAACTGTAATAGTCAGTCACTAAGAACAATAAGCTAGCTGAAACATAATGAAAACATGTATTAAACCCAAATAATAATGCATTCAATAAGTTTCATATTCCAGATTTGGCTAAACTAAAGCCCACAACTACAGGAACACCTGCGAATAAGGCAGGCAAATCAGAGAAAAGTGTATAATGATGGATAGTCTCTCTGAATGTAATCTTCCAAAAAGCCACCAATATATGAAATAAATACTCATTGGTCACTTTGTCAGGCGCAACTATTCAACTGCTCATTAATGGAAATATCTAATCAGCCAATCACATGGCAACAACTCAGTGCATTTAGGCATGTAGACATGGTTGTTGGTGCCAGAAGGGTCTGAGTATTTCAGAAGCTGCTGATCTACTGGGATTTTCCCACACAACCATCTCTAGGGTTTACAGAGAATGGGCCGAAAAAGAGAAAATATCCAGTGAGCAGCAGTTTTCTAGGCCAAAATTCCTTATTAATACCAGAGGTCAGACGAGAATGGCTAAACTGTGTCAAGCTGATAGGAAGGTAACAATAACTCAAATAACCACTCATTACAAAAGAAGAACAGAAGAGCATCTCTGAACACACATGTCGAACCTTGAAGCAGATCGGCTACAGCAGCAGAAGACCACACTGGGTCCCACTCCTGAACAGGAAACTGAGGTTACAATTCACAATGTTCTATTGGACAACAGAAGATTGGAAAAACGTTGCCTGGTCTAATGAGTGTCAATTTTTGCTGCAAATTCAGATGGTAGTGTCAGAATTTGGTATAAACAACATGAAAGTGCGGACCCATCCTGCCTTGTATCAATGGCTCAAGCTGGTGGTGCTATAATGGCACCATGTCCATCCCTTTATGACCACAGTGTGCTGTGTGATGCTATCATGTCAATATGGACCAGAATCTCTGAGGAACATTTCCAGCACCTTGTTGAATCTATGCCATGAAGAATTAAAGCAGTTCTGAGGGCAAAAGAGGGTCCAACCCAGTACTAGCAAGGTGTAACTAATGCAGTGTACATACAGACTATATTATACATTGATGAGAGATTGTTAGGCTTGTTCCAAAGAATAACAATTGGGCTTCAAATAAAGAGAGCTGCACACACACACACACACATTTCAGATGTGTTATTTAACAAACAAATTCTGCAATTTAATGTTAATTACCTGCTGTTTTAAAAAAAAAATGGATGTATGTGTCATTAGAGAGTGGAAAAGACTAGTAACTACAACACTGCAGAGGCTCATAAAAAACAGTCTCTTGTTGGAGAGCTTGTGAAGGACTACAGAAGAATTTTAAAAAGCTGTAGACATGAAGGAGAGGGTTTTGAGGTGAGGATATCCAAAGACCCAGTAAATCAATTTCTAGCCTCTTTGAAAACAAACAAACAATTTATCATTCTAGTTTGATATATTTGAAGAAAATCTGCTAATCATATCTCCATCCGTCATTCTCTAATTTAAAATTGAAGGTTACATTTATAGAATTCCCCCAGATTTGTCCTTATCCAAGCCTACGATTACAGTATGTAGCTCATTTTTGTAGCTCAGTGTGTGGCATGCAAAAAAGATAACTAGTATCTCTTTGCAATCTGGCTCCAGTAAACCTAACCAACCTCAATCATGCTAAGCAGTCACATGATAGTGGTTAACAACTGGGTAAGTCAACCCAGGTCTAATCTAGAATCTAGTGCATCCATTTAAAAGTGGGTAGTGTTGAAACCAGACAACCAATCGCAAGCATGGACAGGTTTAGATGTGCATACTTCTCTCAGGACAAGCAAACTATAATGACTTTAAATGACTTGCACATCTTATATAAGATCAACCAGTAGAAGCACTTTGTAGTCTAAAGCGCTTTGAGTGGTCAGTAAGACTAGAAAAGTGCTATATAAATGCAAGTACATTACATTAAAAGACTTTAATGCTCTCTGAATTAGGATTATGTTGCTATATAAAGGCATAGACAACAATGAAATTGCTTTGAAACTGCTTCAGCAAAGCAAGCAACAAAGCATCCTCCGCTGAGAATCTGTATCTCTGACAGATGCTTGTCAGGAAAAAGAAAAGGCGTTTAAAAACTAGAGCCCCTCTCACAGGGGGCTTTACATAGGTTCTTCTAGGAATGGTGAGACAACTTTCCAAGAGAACTGATTGGTCAGTAGGTTATGCTTTAATACAACTTGATCTGTAATCTCCAACATAACCTCCTAACCTCACTAAGCCCCAAATCCTGCTTCACAATACAGGCCTCTGGTCTCCTGACTCTTCTGAGTCCCATCTCTAATCATCAAGTATCTCCGCGCCCAGTGCTTCCAAATGAAAAACAATCTTTGTTCATCCTATCTTGAAAAAGGCTATTTGCCATAAAAGATGTAATCACATGTGCCTCCACAAATATAATATACTGTACATGATAACATCCCCGTGTTGGTGAAAACTGCACCTAAACTGTATTTTAGAGACCACAAAAGCTGATGTTACAGAAAATGACTGCTTCTTAATACGATGCTGTAAATCTATTTTGTTCTATGTTTTTGTTCTCCAGTATTAAACATGGGATGATGCAAATAAATTAATTTGGTCATTTTTATTTAAGAGTCAGTGTTGAGGATTTAAAACATGAAACTGTGATTGAAATCACAAATTTTGGGAGTCACAGCATTTTATGAAATGTTTGTGATGCCTACCACAAATGCATTTATTAGACTCTGTTTCTGAGCTAACAAGCAGAGACATTTTGGTGGTCTTGTTGGAGGCATAAAGAGGTATAAAAGTATGCCTAGTACACCAGAAACATTCAGTAACTACTGCTTGGAAGTTAAACAAAAAAAAAAAAGTAACCTAAAATGTTATGGTACGCTTTGCTTTCCTTTGGGTGAAAAGCTTTCAAATCGTTAACTCTGAAAAATCTGCACCATCCACCACCTCAGAGTGAGGGATTTAAGTTAAAGACCACCTACATAAAACACACTTGTGACACAGGAGCAAAGCACTTGTTCATCAATGCAGAGAAACTGGTGCTTTCAGTCATGGTACAGTAATCATGTTGTCTGGTCCACCCACATAGTGCTGAGCTGCACCTTGTCACCTTCCCTAAGCTGTTTTTAGGTGCTTTTACTTTTCCCGGTTTGCAAACCACCATTTAAAAAAAATCTGGCACATTGCTTTTATCCAGAACTCACCTTGGACCACCAGACGTCCTTGAGCAGTCCTACGGACACGGGTCCCGGGTTTGTTAGCAGCACACACGTAGACCCCTGAGTGCTGCACACCAACATCTGAGATCATCAGATTCCCTGTGCCAAGTACCTGAATTCCCTCCACCCCGATGGGACGGCCGTCTAATCGGGGAAAGAGAAAAACAGTTGAGAAGGATAAGTAAGAATTTATAGAGGTCGGCATAAAAAGGACCAGGTATACAAGTACAGTATATGTTTATGTTAGATGGGGGTCAACTGTACAAGAGTAAAGATCAGAGTGGGTGTAAATCACTAGCAAGACAGTCTAATTAACATCATGCAACTTTACAGCCACAAGCTGACAGAAGCAGAGCTATTTCTGTCCCGCAAGGATGCCGCATTCACAGCGTGTGTTCCTCAGGATTATAATGTGATGAAGCTGCCAGCACAACATGCACAGAGGAAGGTCACTGAGTTTGAGATTGAGTGGTGTACATGCTACAATATTTTCTACTTAATTGGGAGTTTGTGATGTTTTCCAGTGAGAATCATCAGGCTTTTGGGTGCTTTACAGTAAATCAATGCTATTCAGTTTAATTTTTTTTTTTTTGTAGTAAGAGCAGCTTCTCCCTAATGGATATTCAGTTAATTAAAACTTTTACACTTGAGCTGACACATTTGCCTTTTTCATGAATATGTCTGAAAATTCCTGCGAGTGCATTTTCTTTTAAACAGGTTTGCTTCTTGGCATCGGAAATGTTTCAGCTGCCACTCGGGGACCAGAAACTCTAACTGTAACTTCTAATCTTCTATCTCCTTACACAATCCATAGCTTCCTCCTCCATGCTCTTGCTGTAATTACATGATAAGCTCGCACACTTTCCTGTGCTCCCTTATCTGCAGTGTCAACCCCAACAATGGCTTCAGTCTGCCTATGATGTTAGCTATGGGGCCAAAGGGGCATTTTAATCCCATCTGTGACTTCCATCTGCAGCCTGTAAGCCTGTATGTTCCAGATATGATGCATTAAAAGGCCAGGAATGGAGGGAAGAAAGATGGGTACCATGGTGGACATGTGCAAAGGAGCTCCAGTTAGAGATACAAACTATATAGTCAATAGTCAGTGAATACTTTGGGCTCAGTCCCTTATCTTTAAAGCAAAAGCAAGCAACTTTTTAAAAGTTTGTAATCAAATGTTACCGTAGATAACCAATTCAGCTGAAATTCACTTAGGGTACCAAAATGGTGGACACATATTATGGGGGCACCCATGTGACCAAATTCAGGAGTTTAGTGGGATTCTGAGACCCATCCCAATGCGCGCTTAGACATAGTATAGTTGTTTATACTGACATCAAAACAGCAAGCTATAATATAATGCATGTTGCAAGACCATCAGGAAATGATGGTCTATGGAAGTGACTAGTCTGTTACAAAATCTGGGGTCCTGGGCAGTGGTAAAGCTGCCGGTGATAAAATTTTCACAATAAAGGTATAACTGGCATTTATCTGAAAACAAGAAATGTCAAGGAAATGGAGAAAACAAAATTATAAAAACACAATTTAAGAACATAATCGGAACTGTTTCAAAACCAATAAAGTGTGACATGGTGTATTGAAACAATTAAATATAATGATGACAGAAATGATTACCAGACTCATGATTTTTTGTGTATATTAATTGGAATAACTCACGCAAGTACTGACACATGCAAAATGTGCTTAAATCAAAGGTAACTAGATGGTGTTAATTGTGAGCATTTTACATTGTGGCCAGATGTGAGTAGTTTGTGTCTCTATGATGGGTTTCTGAATGTCTTAATTCATCAAGCGTCCGTATTATTGAAAGTAAATTTCTAAATTTTATGTTACCTGACCTGACAATTGCAAAACTATATTAATACTATTTAACAATGTATTATGAGCACCTTTGCCCTGCAACTGTTATCTTGGCGCCCTAAGTGAATTTCAGTCAAGTTGAGCTAATGACACATATTGTCATGAAATGCAGAAAGAGGACCTGGACGCAGGAGGCAGGAACAAAACAATGAAGTAAAAGTGAGCCGTTATTGTGGCTGAACAAAAGGTCACGACAGAAAAGAAAATCCAAAAACACATATATAAACACGTATATTTTTTTTTTTAAAAAAGGGAAGATAAACAGACATCTTGGGAGACAAGGCTATATATACACTAAGGGCTGATTGAGGATGACAAACAGGTGGAGACACAGCTGAAAGCAATTAACACAGGTGATGACAATCAGACAAACAGGAAGTAAAACCCAGAACTTGACACAAGGGAAAACCAATTATTGAAGTAAATCAGGAACCAACCAAAAGACAACTACACTGAGACATGAAGACTGACACTAAACAAGATGACAGAGCAAAAGGAAGCCAGGAGGACAAAGGGGCTAATGCTAAAACAAGACAGAGAGGGAAACACTGTGGGTGCTAGAAGCACAAGAAGCGATAACAATAAAATCCAACCAGGAACTAAAGTCAGCATTGCAAAGACTAAAAATCATCAGTAGAAAAACAAAGAAATCCAAACAGGAACCAAAAACTCAATAAGAAAAAAAAATCACAGTATGCTTGAATAATGAAGAAATCAAAGAATAAAAAAACAACACAAAACCCTAGAACCTTGACATATAAGCACCCGTTTAAAACAGAAAAAACATATAAATATATAAATACATGCCTCAACTGTGAGACAGACAGGGAAATCTAAATGACAACGACATTTTACTCATGCGATAAAACAACTAAAGATGAGCTGGAAAGACGGGTTTTTGCTCTTAAATTAGATATGATCACTAGTTCTAAACTGCAAAAAGAAATCATCACAGCAAACACACAGACCCAGCCTTATCACATCTCAAGCTAACCATTAAATTCATCAGAAGTGATCAAAAAAATCCTTTAAGTTAGTTTGAATCTTCACTGGCAGCCAACGCACTGGTCGCATGAGCCCTACAGTTCTTGTGATAAACGCTGCAGCTTCGGCTAGACAATGTATAATTATGTGGCAATGCACAATGTAGACAATACGTGTAATTAATGTAATTAATCACGACAAGTTACTGAGATCAAATAAATGTCTCCAACTTGCCTGCCAAGTGGTTTTCTTCTTCAACTGCCATTGTTACATGTTTTATTGCTTTTTCTGCATTTTTTCATTATCACTAGCTCACTGGACTGAGAAGTAACAGCCCACTGGGCCTTTGTCCTAACAGAAGAACAGAAGACTTGTTCTTTTCTTGCATTTTCCTGCTATATTCCCCTCTCTCTCTTGCCTCTCCATCACTTTCTCACTGTCAGACACTAATTAACTTAGTGTCAGAAGAAAAAAGAGCACAACCTAGCAGGCTGTGGTGCTGTTCAATGAATAGCAGCAAACTAACTCTGGCATTAAGGAGTGACTGATGTGAAACTATCAGATTCATTATGCAGCTTATCCCAGCCTCCCTGCTGTAATCTAATACATACAAATCCCATCGTGTTAGCATTTCATTCTGGCAACACTGTGTAAAGCAATACCCTCAATCTGATTACGCCCAGCTGCTGGGGAGGGGCTGCAATTTACATTTGGAAGAGCAAATCAGATTGAATAATAGGTAAAGAAAACAGATAGGAGATTGAAAAATTGGTCACGACAGAATTTGAGTGGTAGTCAAGAAAAAAAAAAAAAGCACATGGAGAGAGGAGGAAACTAATCATATCTACAGCAATTACTCAGAGGAGGCTTTAGCATCACGAGGAGATGAAGCAACATTGAACATCATGTTTAGCCCTAAGGCTTAATGTTGAATCCTACAGCATCATGTAAACACAACAGATCTATACTGTAACAAATATATTCCTCACAGTGCAGGGCAGATCAAAACTGTGTTGTTAAGAAAATAAAAATTCCACTTAATTCCTCAAAGGCACAAACAAGCACAACATGAACAAAATCAAACTGTGCATGCAGCTTTTGTTTGATCTGATCAGGGGTTTTTCTCACCTAGTCTACTCCAGGACACAATGGGCCGGGGGTATCCGGTAGCTACGCACTCCAAGATGGCTGTTTGGTGAACAGTGAGTGTTAGGTTTTCTGGACCGACCAGGATCACAGGTTCTTTGTAAACAGATGACTGAGAGCCTGGAGGAAAAGGGAGAGGAGAATTCGAGATGGGAATGAGCATGATGGATAGCATCCTTTAATTGGATTTCTCTGGAGTGCATTAGCTCAATATGCTGTATCTCTTAGATCTGGCAGTGGGACAATAGGTTTGGAAAAGTCTGGGAAATGTGCTATACAGATAAGCAGAGGTGTATAAAGTGACTGTATTTGATCAGTGATGCAGAAAACTAAAGATCAGTATAAAGAAAAGTAATTTAAAGCAAAGTCAATTAACAGAGAGGGTGTGCATGCTTTCCTCACATGGCAAAAAAACAGAAGTCTACTCATAAGTAGGTGTGAAATCAATTAAAGATACTAACCTGACACAGTTAGGAGTGCCTCAGCACTGTGTTTCACTCCTGCACTGTTATGGGCCACACAGCAGAACTTTCCACTGTCCTCCTCACGTACTCCTGTGATCTGGAGAACGCCTGTGGGCAGAAGAGTGTACCTAGATAGAAAAAAATGATGAGACTTGGTAAACTTTAACAAAAGTGCTGCAGTTTCTAAAAACCAGTAGTCCACGTGGTAGTTTGATCCAACCTCTCATTACTGGTGTCCACCGGACGGCTGTCTTTTTCCCAGCTGATGACCGGCTCTGGCAAACCGTGAATCTGGCACTGGAATCTAGCCACGCCAGACTCCTCAGCATGCACTGACTCGGGTTGGACGTGGAAATCTGCCATGGCTGTAAGATAGAAAGAGGAACAGTGGAATATTAGGTCATAGCTGAACAAAACAGCTACAGAGCAACAAGCTCAGTTGCTTACAGAAGGAAAAAAAAGCAGCGCTGCAACAGATGGTGTGGCCCCCACAGATCACAACATCAGAGAGTCAATCTTGGACTACATAAAGAGACAGAAAAGAACTGCTGCAAGATGCTTGGAGCAACTGGCACAAATTCTGCAAGGAGATTTTATTTAAATATTCATATTTATTTCACTGTGTTGCTTTTCCCCAAATAAATAGTTGTAAATATTACAATTTCACAGAAACCCACACAAGTGTTGATGCAAGCTCAGGTTTTTACACAAAATGTCACAGATTCATTAAATGTGCTTTAGTGGTGAGAGCTGTACCCTCCCTGCCTGCCCTACCTTACTTTTCCCACATAAGCCAACACAGAGAGAAGCAGAATATGCTGTATTTCTGACAATCACTGCATATGTGTATGCATGCCGCATAGATCGTAAAAGAAAGCTTCTGAAAAATAAAAAAATTCTGCAAATAACAACACCATGAAACACAATCAAGATGTAAAAGCATATCTATTTCTGTTGTACCACCAAACACTTCAAAGGGTGCATCCTGCTCAAGAGAATGAGACAAGTTTTTTTGCTGTTATTGTGCCTGTCCTGCACTCGCCATATACAACTGATCAATGTGGTATGTTAACATTTAATATGTAAATGTAAATAAGTAAATTTTTCAAAATGCCTGCTAATAGACATAAAGACAACATAGATGAGGCCAGTGCCATATAGCCAAACCAGTATCAATAATCCCTATAGAAAGCCTCGTTCAGCTGCACTTCACATATCTACTCCCTGCAGAACAAAGGCGGCATCGAAGGTGGAGCCAGCGACAAACTCAATTAGAGAGAGGCCCTCTTCTTCCACAATTCTCCCACCTTCTTCAACAGAAGTGCACTCATTTAAATGTCAACCATAATTAACTTGGAGGGAGAAGGGCTTATCCGAAAACTGTTAGCATAACAACGGGGACAGACCTCTCATTATTTCATAACCTCCCGTTCCAGCATGCAGCCTGCATTAAATTATTACTTGCAGGATCTGCAAGTTGCACGCAGCAGTACTTAGAAGGCTTATTCACGCTTGGCCATTGTCCGGTAGTTCTTTCGCTAACATCTTTTGCACCCAGTGTTTGTGTTCCATTGCCTGCCAATATAAAATTCACTTTGTTTACTGACCTATTGACTGTGTGTGCACTGAATGTTGTCAGTTTGATTTGACAACACAGAGCCAGAGAAGAAATAATGTATAGTTTAAAATGTCTATATAGAAATAAAAACCAAGCCCCAAACATTGATGTAGGAGGAAGAGAGCAGAGAGAGACAGAGAGAGAGAGAGAGAGAGAGAGGGGAGCAGATACTTCATATAGAGAGGCAGTACTTTAGACCATGGCTGCAACACTGTGATTATTACGTTTCAGAGCTTAATGAGAAGCGTGGCATTCTCCAACACGACTTGACCTTAGATCTCTGAATAGATGTATGGAGCTCTAATAAAAATTAAACCATGGTAATCTACTTTTCTTCCAGCAGCCCACTCTTCATAAGCCATGACTTCTCTATGAGTAGAGACGATACACTATACCATGTAATATTTCTCTGAAGATACAATCTGGACTACTTTCTCTTGCTCATATGCATTTTTTTGCACCTTTATAATAAGGCCTTAAACAGCTATACATTTTATTGGGGCAATTCAGTTTATTTGCCAGTCTTAAGGGCCCACATGGCACTCACAACCCTCTACCTAAAAAAATGTAGCTTCACTGTGAAGTGTACACGGCTTTAAAGTCACAGAGAGCATCAGTAATATTTTATCACCAAATCACTATTATAGCACATCTTCAGCTTTTTTTTCCACATTCTTCCTTCTAACACAGTAAAGCTGCAAGCTCGGGAACATTTCAATTTATAAAATGATGAAAACCACTGTAAAGTTGTCAGAAGTTATTACTGTGCATTTCAAATGGCCCCATAATAACACTTTTATGGGCTCCCACTTCTTTTCTAGAGAAAAGCAATCAACAATACTTTCTGTCCTGGCCTGCTGTCATATAGAGCCTGGAGCAAAGACTGGCAGAAAGCACTGAATTAAAGCCCCGAAGGTGCTGCCACTGCTGATGAAGAAAGCTTAGGTGTGGTGCGATGGATAGAAATCCTTCAGAAAGCAACACATGGAATACAAGGATGTCAGCGTGACTAATGTGATAAAAAAACTGTACTGCCTTGAAATACAGTCTCAAATTAAGACACGCGCATGCACGCACACTGCTGTATGCACTGTCCATGCGTACTGGGAACACTGAGGCACTTGAATGCTGCAGGACAAAGGAGGACCAGTGCCTATAGAAGCTTTTCTTGTGCATCTCTGCCAAGTAGTCAGGGTGTCTGCTGATCTGGCTGTTGTGTGTGTCCGCTGACACAACCCCCTAACGGGCCCCACCCTTTGCCCTCATGCATAAAACATGGCTTCTCTAAGAGGCCCACAGTCCTGCTTCTATTAAACCCTCCCAAAATCAGACACAATTTCAAAAAAATCACAGCAGGGTTACACGCACAAATGAATACATACAGCAGATAATTTTGTTAGCTGTAAAGAAAAACAGCCATTTATAATGTGCACTGTATTTGCCTTTTACGTATGTTGCAGAAGTAAACTAACACGATTTAGCAAAGTTACAGCAAATACATATGAAGACATCCAAAGAACTGCTTCAACAGAAGTAAACAACTATATCAAGTCCCCCCCTATACTGTAAAAATAAATAAATAAATAAAAGCCTTAGGCAATGATGCATTTTACTCATCCCAACACCCACCTCCAACAAGACCTGCTCTGCCATTGTTTTTCGCTCTGTTCCTCTGCTAAGTGTTGACAGACACTCTCACATGATTAAAGACTGTCCACTACCAGCATGACGCCGCTGGCTTAAATGGAGCAGGTCTAATTACTGCAATAGGGGGAGAGAATGGTTGGGGTGCATACTAAATGGAAATCCATACACAGGCGCACAGTGAGGAGATTGCTCCTCGAACATATGTTTGACAGTTTCTCGGCGACAGCCACAAAAGAATGATTGAGGGAGTAATATGAGGGAAGGTCACAGAGAGGAAATGTGAAACAAGGAGCTAAGCTGTAAATCAGATCTTGTCAAAAGTGAGTGGCACTGTCCTGCTGTGTGTTTCATAATTTACCATGAAGTAGCTCAACAATAAGTCGGAATCAGGCCGAAATTAACATGAAAATCAGTTTGAAAGGTCAAAATTTCACCTGCTTGTCCCACAAAGACGCACAAAGGATGAAATATGAATGCAAGCGCAAGTGTGCTGTTACTGATTATCAGGCTTGAGGGCCGATGATAAGCTAACAGTGCAGTTGGTACTGATGAATTTCCACACCAAAGACCAAGTACAACAGAAGTTTAAACAAGTAGATATTTAGGCTTTTTCATGTGAACAGCTCGTATCTATCTAATGAAGAAATGTAGATTAAATGGTGATTATTTAAATGACCCTGTTGGTGAACTTTTTTTTTTTTTTTTTGCCTAATGGCCCCAAGTAATGATCCATTTCTTTATCACTCTGTGAACACGCAGACAAATACTCCACAGACAGTAATTAACAAGATTATTAAAATCCCAAACTACCCTATGTTTTTGTGACTCCAACTGCAGTGACCAAATCAGCCAATCAGATGAGACATTCTGATGTTTTCCAAGCACCTGTGGTCACATGTGGGTGTTTTCTTCCTGTTCTGGGCATGATTCACTGATATGACAGAGGTAATGATGCCAGCAGAGGGGCAGACGTCCTGCAGTACTGTTCAAACCAGCAGCTGTGGTGCAAAGCTTCTCCAGTGAGCCCCTATGTGGTAATGTCATTGCCCTTCCTTCCCTTTGCCTCCAGCCACCCCCTACACTCCACATTTCAACCGTTCTCAGCTCTTCATCGCACCTCTCACCGCACCCCCATGAGTCCTCTCAAGTCTGTGACATCATTAAGGCACATGTTGTTCAAGCAGCGGTGATGACTGCAGCACCCACCCCTCCCCCAGCTCAGTAAACCAGTAAAATAGAGATGAGGCCCATAAATAATGGAGATGGTATGTGCCACTATACCAGCATGGAGAGCCCGCACTTCAACAGCCTTTAAATAGGCATCCCTGAAATAGCAGGCCCTGTGCTGGGATCCTAGACTTGGCATTTTAATGCAGATGTGATATTTTATTAGCTCTCTGCTCCACGAGCCCCCACCTCCTCCTTCCCAGCCCTGCAACCCGGCTTTGGTTTGCGATGCGTGATGCTTATCGCCTACGATAGGTAGAGCTACACCTGGTCTAGTCTGTCTGCCTGTGACACACACGCTAATTTCCCTCCGTTAATGCTTCACATTGCATCAGGACCTGCATGAGCAAAAACATGAGCTGAGCTGGGCATCTGCCACCTGAGCCCAAGTACCAGATGTTCTGAACCACATGAAGCTGAGGATCCAAACTGATTGATCATTTATATTAAAAGCACTCCAGCCAATATACTCTATGGGTAATAAGATTTATAAGGCAATTTACATGTGCACATTCTTGTTTTTTTTTTTCACCAGTTCCACTTTCCATTATAATGAAAAACAAAATGTCCTGTTATGCTTCATATTTATTTATTATATTTAATGGGGCTGACAAAAATAACCAACAAAATTAATCCATTTAACAGTATTTCAGTTTGAAATATAGCAGTTGGTAAACCACCCAACAGACTGACGCTGCCATCCCCAGGGCCACACCGCTAGGATGGCTAAAAATGACCTGCATTACCATCTACCCTGTTTTTGAAAATATCAATTTTGTGCAGTGTGACTCTGTTCCATATAGACACAGGATGAGTCATAGTATTGCAATTGAATCAAACAACAAGATTTTTCCACAAATGGCATATAAGAAAACACAGATGAGCTAAATGTCATACAAACCGAGGACTGTGTCAACTTCAATTTTCAGCATAATTTTTCTTAACAGGAATTTCCTGCTTTTGCTTTACTTTTCTACCAGCTAAACATGTAAACGTCTCCACTCACATTACAGAACAGTTTTGACTAGAATATAATAGCCTTTTCTACTTGTGTTGCAGGCTTGTTTGCAGTGGCTTTCCAGTGATGTGATCGTCTGCAGTGTGTTGTGTTGATCAATAGTGTGCCGCTTGTGTGCACAAAGTTAAACATATTAAGATTGATGGCTGCTATTACGAGTCCCTGTAGGAGTGGATGGAGGGAGCGGCAGTTCTGCAAGAGTTATCACTCAGAAAAATGGGACAAAATAAATAATGACAACAATGATGACAAAATATGATGACCAGAAAAAGTGATAAATAAAATCATGAACAGTTAGACATCTACAGCTTGTGGGAATTAAACTCAGTCTGCTGATGACAGCTGAAATTCTTTTAATAACTAAAATGAAAGGTACAGCGATTTGTCATAGCGTACTGAATTACCTAGACCTCAAATAATAAGTAAATTAATGAATTACAGTACTGTGCAAAATTCTTTGAGCCACCCCCAAAGGAACCAGACTTTCCTGTAATTTTTTTAAGTGGTCTTGAGCAATAGTTCTCCAGGCTTTCTAAAGGCCTTTCAAAGCTTTTCTTTGGACATTGGCTGCTTTTTCACTCCTTTTCAGTCCTGTCCTTGTACCTGACTATTTTCAGGGGAATGTTTTTTGTTTGTTAAGCCACTTAAGCTGACCTATAAATGATTCAAGTATAAAAAAGGCACCTAACTCAAGGGATGAACAAGTGTTGTGTCTACACCTAACAGACAACTTAGCAAAGAACCTATTTTAAACTGTATCTTTAAGCATTTTGTTACAAGCAACCTGTTGCAAAAAATCATTTGTTTCCATTTCTTTAGTTGAATCTACAAAAAAGTACCAAAGATAACACAGTTTGACAGGCATAAAATAGTATTTTTGCATCAACAAGGTGATTCCCAAAGAGCTATTAGCCAAAAACTTATATTTCAGCACGGTTTGTGCAATGTGTCCTTAAAAGATTGGACACACTGCACAGTGTGTGCTGTGTAAAAGTGGAGGACAGATGAAGTGTCAGGCCTAAAAAATTATCTAAAGCAGATGAACAGTACTGAAAGTCATGTCCTTAAGAAATAGGAAAAAATCCAGCAATGACCTGATACAGGACCTGAGAGATGCATCTGGCCCTTCAGATGATCCATCTACTGTTCACTGGAGCCTCATCAGAAATGATCTCAGTGGAAGGGTGGCTGTCAAGAAGCCATTCTTAACGAAGGGGAACAGGGAGAATTTTTGCCCATTTTGAATTTCAAAATTGATGGAATTATGAACACAGAAAAGTATTGTCAGATTTTGATTCATCATGTAATACCGTCTGGAAAGCATCTGATTGGGAACAGCTTCATTTTTCCGCATTTTTCAACTACATCTCTTATTACTGTAACTGACAGTATGTGCTTTTTTTAGGAAGTACACTAACAATATGCCTATAAATATGAGTCACACTTTATAAGTGTTATTAATAAGTAAACATTAAAAGTGTCATGTATAAATTAAATAGAAGTATAAAAGTAGGTTTTACCTATTCAGGTCATCAGCCAACACACAAATGGAAATCCTACCTCACAGTAGCTGAGAACTCAAGTGAAAGTCATGTCTCCTCCTATGAATGTTTTCTTTCAGAAACGTCCTCTCTTGGCCACTACATTTTAATATCAGCAGAGAGACTGTAGGAATAATTACTGATAAAAATGCTTTTACTCACCGATATAAAACCAAACCAGATGTGTACTGTATGATTAAAATTTAGAACCTCTCAGGCTGTGCAGAATAAAATGTAGCCCATTCAGTAATTTAAATAGAACCCTTAAATGTGAAAATACTGACAGATGTGCAGTAATGCTTCATGTTGCTCCTGATGCTGTGCTGCAGGATCACCTGCTGGAGGTGGGCTGGAATAACTCTGAGAGCACCCAGAGGGACGTGGAGAAGAGCCTCAACTGCTGTGGCTTCAAACATGTTGACCCCAATGACACTTGTGCTGCTGTGAGTTTGGATCAGTGCTTTTCACAAAGTGTTTCCTGTTCCCTGTTACATCTCAGTATGTGCAAAGAGCCTGCTGATTATACTGTTTTTCAGATGTATAATTTGACTAACAGCAGTAAAGTTCAGTTTGAAATAATAAAATCCCCTGTCCCTGCTGTCAGAAGCACTGGTGTAATCTTTTATCCATGTGCTGTGTCTCTGATTCTCCTGCAGGCCTGTTTGTCCAACAACTTCTGTTTGCCCTGTGCAGATCAGATCCAGGAACATGCTGGAGATATTCTCCGCTTCGTAGGAGGAATCGGCCTCTTTTTCAGCTTCACTGAGGTCAGCCGTCAGGACTACTGCTGAGGATTGGTACATGATGTGCACAAGTATTAGCATTAATACTTGTGCACAACACAAGTAGACTCGCAGTAGTAGTTGCACCACATCCACAAAATAAATCTAAAAAATTTAGAAATGATTTAGAATTTAGAAATGTTTCAAACAAACATACAGAACTTAACAAATTTATAGACCACCTGTCATAAAAACAAGAAAGATCATCCAGCATCATGAAGTGCTTTAATGTCAGAAATGAATCAAGCAGAACATTCAACCACTAAAACTAATGTTTCTTTTCAGGAATGCAAGTAAATAACTGTCATTTGGCATCTTAATCAAAAAAGAATAATGTGCTTTACTATTTCTTTCTGTTTTTTGGTAACAACAATAATTATATTTTAGCATTAAAAATATCATTTGGATTAAAGAGCTTGTGCATACTGGTGGATTAACCATTACAGAAACATAAAAATGATTTTGGTAATTATCAATAGTGTTAACTTAGTACAGCTGTGGCAGAAACCTTATATTGGCTGGTGGTCTAATAAATTTGATAGGACTGTATGTGTGTCACACTCCCTGTTCATCCCCAAAAAAGTGTATTTGTATACTGCACTAACATCCTAGCTGCAATTAACTCCAAAAGAACCATAGGTGAAAAAAATGTCACTCACTGCACTGCAAATCATCTCCCCATAGGTTTAAAGGCACTGCAGTGAGTTCACACGTGGACACACAGCAAATTAGTCGGCTTCAGTACTACTGGCTGAGTTCTATATATCACCTGCAGCAGGTAGTGATAGAAAAGTGGTGACAAAATGAAACTGTGAAATGTTTTTGTCCATTAGCCATGTAAGACCAGGGGGCTAACTAAAACAAGCAAGCATGAGGTGCCACTGTTCACAGCAGTTTTGGTTAGCAGTAGTGTCAAAAGTGCCAGTAAGAGTAACACTCACAAGCAACAGTAGTGACAGTACGAACAGTAGTGTAGTAATAGTAAGACATATCATATCTTGCTCCAGGGCACCTCAACAGAAGGACTGGAAGAGCCAGTGATCAAACAAACCACTGATCTTTCTCTACCTCCTCCTACCTACCTACTACCTGGAAGTAGTAGCAGTAGTAGTGACAGGAGAAGCAGTATTAACCATAGTTACAGCAGTGGCTAAAGTAGCAGAGTGGCAGTTGAGTGGTCCAGCAGGTACAGTACAGTAGTGAGTCTTACTGCAGGGCTGTACTGTGGTAGTTGCAGGCTGTCTCCATATTTAAACACATACTGATTACATCCACCCTACTACACAGCAGGGAAGTAAATGAGACACGACTCCACAATAGCACAGTCCTATCTTGACCTGAAATGAATAAAATTGGCAACTGAATATAAGGCATTGAGTTTTGTTGAACTCTGGAGCTAATAGTGAGACATACTTTCAGTCCAGAACAGCTACCCTGGTACCAGCCATGGCAGAAGGACCAGTAAAAGACCATCACAAACACTGGTAGTAGCAGCAGTAGTAGTGGGAGCAGCCAGAAGCAGTAGTGGAAGTGGCATCAGCAGTAATAGTGATGGCAGAATTACTAGTAGTATGATTCAAATATTCCTATGCTTAAAGGATAACAGTGATGTTGTGTTCTGAATGGTTACATGCCTAATTGTAGATGCGCAGCCCCAAACCAACACTGTCTTAATCCATCTCTTAATATTTTCTGATTCCTGTGCCCTGCATGGCTCTCAGCACTGAGCCAATTTCTTAATGAGGACGTAATCCTTTAAAAAACATATCACAAATATATCACGTCATTTAAAGAAAAGGCTTGGTGATTCCCCAAATCAGCTGGTCACTGCAGCTTTTTCAAACAATCAAATGGGGGAATAGTAGTTAAGCACTATTTTCAACAGCAAATTGATCCACAATTGTGGCAGTAAACTGGTGTATGTGGGACTGAGTCAAAGAAAATAATACGAACACAACAAATCACATGGTGAAAATTCTATGCTCATTTGGAATTTGATACCAGTAACACTTGTAAACCAATGTGTTGCATTACCTCATCTTTTAACAATATTCTGTAAGCGTTTGGGAACTGGGAAGACCAGCTGCCGTAGTTCTGAAAGCAAAGTTGTCTTTTTATTCTTACTTAAGAATTTTTTTTTTCTGGTTAACTGTTTGGGTCCTCCTTCATCAGAATTGTTTTTCATAAAGCACCAAATGTTTTCAAAGGCTGACAGGTCTAGACTGTAGACTGTAGGCAGGCCAGTTGAGTATTGAGATTGTCTTAACAAGGAGCATTGCTGTAAGAAAATGTGGAGAGCGTCGGTTGGCATTGTCTTGCTATAAATAAAGTCCCCTGAAAAAGACGTCATATGGATGGCAGCATATTTTGATCCACAGCCTGACAGCATGAATGGGGCCTTCACAGCATCCATAAGTTCTAAAAGGAATTTCACATTTTGATTGGCACACCACAGGACAATTTTCCACTTTGACTCAGTCCATCTTTAATGAGTTCGCCCAGAGAAGGTGGCAGCATTACTGGATCTTGTTTATAAGAGAGGTGTGATCAAAACGTTTCTTTAATTCATGGCTGCTCTTTTTAGATCTCAAAGTGGAAAAAGATATATTATGTCCACTTGTATTTGCACCTCTGCAATGTGTGCTGGATCTCCTCCAGTTTGTCAAAATGCCAATCCTTCAACTTGACTTTCATGTTTGGGAAGTGGTTGGAGTTACAGGGAGGCAAGTTTGGAGTGGGCCAGGTGTTGAGCCAAGACCGTGTTGGTATTGCCATAAACTGTGTTTTTTTATGTGTTCTGCGCCAACACAAGATGGCACACACTACAGTTCCACTGGGTGTTCTCCCTCAGACACCTCAGGACAATACATACATTACCAGTATACCTGCAGTCACAGACACATTAGGACATAATGTCTTGATGCGTGCTCAATCATCCAGGTAAGGAATTCCCAGAAAGTTGATTCTGTTCATCTGGGGACTGAAAACGCTACGTCCAGATGAACAGAATCAACGTTCTGGGAATTAGGACATAACATTACCTCCACCAGGTTTGACAGATGATGTGGTTGCTTCAGATCATGAGCTGTTTCTCTCCTTCTCCATACTTTTCTTTTCATCATTCTGGTACAATTTCATCTTGGTTTTATCTGTCCAACAATTTTTTTCCAATACTGTGCAGGTAAAGTCTAACCTGGCCTTCCTGTTCTTGAGTGTAACCAGTGGTTTGCAGCTTGTTGTAAACTCTGTAATTCCATTCATGAATTCACTTTAGTTTAGATGTCTTCTGTGGTCTTTCAGGCTTTTTGGTTTTGCTGAGCTGGCCAGTGCATTCCTTCTTTTTAACAATGAACCAGATTGTTGATTTGGTCACTCCTGAAGTTTTTTAATCTCTCTGATTGGTTTATTTTGCTTTTTCAGCCTAATGATGGCCTCCTTCACTTGCATCAACATCTCTTTGGCCTTCATAATTAGAGTTCCACTGAACAGCCGCCAAATGCAAGTTCAACCTGGAATCAACTCCAGGTGTTACATGTCTGCTTAATTTGTCATGGAATAATCAGGAAACAGGCCTCACCTGCCCATGAAACTGCTTGTCAGTTAATTGTCCAATTACCTTTGAGCCTCTGAAAATGGGGGACTGTGGCTTTAATTCCTAATCAGTTAATGCAATACTTTTATTGAACCCCTTGAATTAAAGTTCAAAGTCTGCACTTCAATCACATCTTGATTGTTTGATTTAAAATGTTAAAAATTAGAAAAATGTGTTATTGTCCTGAAACTTATGGACCTAACTGTGTGTACAATCATGTTACCTGCCTGGTGCCAGGCGCAATTATTTTTTACACAAAGTAGTGCTGAGGTGTTCACCAGGTAGGGTTCTTTTGCATTAAATATTTGAAGTCTTTTGTGGTCCCTCTCCCAGTATTTTTGAGACAGGTAAAATGTCTCAATTTCAACTTTTGATGTTATCTTTTTAATATTTCCAAATGAATGTGGATTTTAAATCATTCTCATAACATAGCACTGTTTGGAAACAGATTTGTAATTCTTTACATAGTATATGTTGACACAAGGAAACCTTCCCTTTGTACTGTGTACATTTGTCAGATCTTGGGAGTGTGGCTCACGTATCGCTACAGGAACCAGAAGGACCCCCGAGCGAATCCCAGTGCTTTCCTGTGAGACGGCCACAGCTCCAGCCCCTCACCGCCATCCGGTCGCCTCACCCCTCGCCACCTCTACAGGCATTCTCTGGGCTTTAACTGTAAATACAAGACTATTGTGTGTTTCCACTGATCACTGCAGTGATGCTGTTATAACCTGATGTGTTTGGTTTCCAAGAGTGAAGTTATGTGTGAGGAGCAGCGAACATGCTGCCTCCAACATGACATTTCTGCTGAAGTGAACATACAAATACAGTTAGTACACTGAGCACTTGTGGTGTAAGAAGAGCGAATATTGTCTACAGCAGTCTGCTGTAGAATCCAAAGGTATTTATGCAGCCTGCCTGAGTGTTAACTCTGAACACTTTTTTGTCCTTTTGTGTTTCTTTGTAAAACAGTCAATCCCACTGAACGCAATAACGTCAACCATCTCTCTGCATTCTGTGACAGATTCCACTGTTTGTGTGAAAGTATGAATGAGTGAGGAGCAGCTACCTTTGGAACCTGCAGATGTTTTGCATATTTGAAAGTGTGTGTGTGTGTGTGTGTGTGTGTGTGCGTGCGTGCGTGTGCGGACATGTGTCTTTCACCGGTCTCTGTGTGCTGTGGAGTTTCCCTTTTGCATGACTGTCCATCAGATATGAGCTACTGTATGAAAAACTGCAACGAAGACTCTGTAAACTGCCCCTCTGAGCCTTTGTACTGTAAACCACAATATACCACTAATGGAATAAAAATGTCTTCATCATATGTTTTCTGTTTCTCATCTATAACACTATTAGTTTATTTGGAAAGGCACAAAATGAAGGTATGCAACACTGCAGACAACAACATTTTAATGCTATGTGACCTTTAATTGTAGGCTATTCATCAGATGATGAACTGATAGATTCTGTAATCTCACATTATGTGTGATCCAGACCAGTACAGTCATTGGACATCATGGCTAACTTCAGGGGAACCAACTTTAATGAGGGGATTATAGAGTTAAGAGATGTTTCTTTGTTAAGTTCATAAAAACATTACACTGAAAGTGAGGCTGTCATGATAACAGATTTTCACCACACAGCTCCCATGACCAAAAGAGTTTATGATAATGATATATGTATCTGTGGAAAATTTGAATAAAAATAATGGGACCATCAGTAAAACTCACCTTTAACTTTGTTTTTGTGTGTTTTCTCACTTTTTTTCTAATGAACTACACAAAAGTTTAGGGACAATTATTTTACATAATTATTAATATTATAATATATGCACTGGAAACACAAATTTGAAATATGATTATTGTCAATATTATTCTATCTATCTTGACACTTGAGTTAAAAGTAATAGATTTCTATGTTATATTTAAAGACATGAACTCATGGCAAATGGATGTAGATATTTCTGTAAGCAGGTCTTTATGCAGATTTATGTTTTTATACATGTATGTACAGTGTAATGCAGTGTGTGTGCCTGAATCCACAATAGTGGAGGCTGTTACAGCAGCACAAAAACAGTCATGGTGTTAAAATTACATATTCATCAGTTCCATATGACTGATGTTTAGGTTGATGTGTGTTTGTCAGTGTAGTGTATATAGAATGCAAGCTTACTTCATACTGATTCTTATAATTAGGACGTATGAGAAAAACACAGGGACCACTTTCATGATCAAATGACACATACAGTACACACAGTACTGTGCAAAAGTCTTAAGTCACCACTTATTTCCTTGTATTTTGCTAGGAAAATGGGAAGCACGTGAAACGTGAAAACATAAATGTAAATATAGTATATAAGGCAAAAACAGAGTCTGTATAATTCTAACAAGCTTGAAAGTCAATATTTGGTTTGACCACCTTTATTCTTCAACATAGCCTGAACTCTCTTAGACAAGCTTTATTGTAATTTCTTTAAGTAGTCTTCAGGAATAGTTCTCCAGGCTTCTTGAAGGACACTCAAAGCTCTTCTTTGGATTTCTTTGGGTTTTCTGCCTTTTGTTCTGTTCTCTGTCATGATGATCTCACACTGCTTCAATAATGTTGAGGTCTGGGATCTGGGGAGGCCAGTCCAAGACTGATAGTGTTCCATTGTGTGGTTTTCTATCCAGGTATGCTTTTACTGCATTGGCAGTGTGTTTGGGATCATTGTCATGCTGAAAAGTGAAGCCATTGCAGATGCTTTCCAGATGGTATTGCTTGGTGGATTAAAATCTGATACCAGTACTTTTCTGTGTTCATAATTCCATCAATTTTGACAAGATCTCCAACACCACTGGCTGAAATGCAGCCTCCACCGTGTTTTACAGATGGCTGTAATGGTTGTGGTCTCTCCTGACCTCCTCTGTACATAATGACAAGGAATAACTTTGTTGGTGCAAAAATACTATTTTATGCCTGTCAAACTTTGTTATCTTTGGCATTTTTTGTAGATTCATCTGAA